>JALPCB010000091.1:0-71107 GCA_026538395.1 Cryptococcus sp. GC_Crypt_3
GAATTGGAGTCGGATCTGGAACAAGAGCAGGGGAAGCAACAGACGGATACTGGCATAGAGGAGAGGGCCGAGAACGACGACGACGCTAATGAGGGTATGCGGGCGTTGCGCCGCTTGGGCATCAGCCAAGGTATGTCGAGCTATCATAAGGACAAAGTGGTCCGACCTAACACACCACCTGCAGAACACCTCATGCGGTCCATCGGCGCAGCGCTCGCTCGATTACACTTGACCACTATCATCCACGGCGATCTGACCACCTCGAACATGATGGTCCGCCTCACACCCTCCCATTCAGAGCCATATGAGATCGTACGTCCACCCTTTCACTCTCATACCCCATACACCATCCACATCCATGCCTTCAAGCCTTCAAGGTTCAAGGACAATTACACGGAGTGACGTCTCGCGCATACTGACCATCTCACTTCGTTCGTAGGTCATGATAGATTTCGGGCTCTCCTCCACTGCCCAGTTCTCAGAACATTACGCTGTAGATCTCTACGTCCTCGAAAGGGCGTTCGCATCGACTCACCCAGCATCGGAAAAGCTGTATGCGGGCGTACGTCTCCTCCTATCTCTGTGCCTATCCTTTCCATCGCCTCACCAAGCAGATCACATATCATCTTCCTCCGACTGCCAATCCCACATGTTCAGCTTACTTGGTCCAAAGCGTGGGCTATGGCTGATCTATATGTCTTATGCAAATAGGTCCTTGAGGCGTACGCGAAAGGCCTGGGCGAGAAAAAGTGGCGTCCTATAGAGACTAAATTGAAAGATGGCAAGTCTCGACCTCTCATAGTCTAGCCATCGATCTGCGCTGACCGACCTTGCAGTTCGCCGAAGAGGTAGAAAGAGAGATATGACGGGCTAGATTTCGCTGTTTGATACAATGACGAATCTGTAAGTCCCGCTCAAGCGCTTTCATGTGCTGACGAATCACGAAAGCTATAATGCATTTTGTTTGGGTGGTCTGCGCTGCTTCACTGCCGTTCGGCAGATCACAGACCTCGATATCGATGCTGAATACTAAGCTGTACAACGGAATACAACTGTTTATGCCGGTGATGCTAACCTCACGTGGAAGAGGAAATGTGGACATTGTTGCTATGAACGAAGCAGGCTAATGGAATCGCTGAAGCCCAAAATAGAGAAATTGAGAGGAGACGCAGGACGCATAGCGGAAGACAGATAAGGAAGCGAGCAGTGGCAGCGATATCGACGTAAGGTTGACCAGACTCGATCGTGGCCCCATCCCATAAAAGGCTCTAGAAGTAGCGGAGGGAGCTCAGTCAAAACATTTAGGCGGAAAGCAACGCTCCGGCATCGTACGATGGAGCCGTACGATGGATAGGCAGCGAATGGTGACCTGACATAGCAGGTGGTTGATCACCAAAAGCTAAGGCTGGCTCCTGCCTCTTGTCGAGGCGAGGACAGCAGGTCTCGGATCCGCAGAACGGAGGTGCGAGACGGTTCAGGCTCAGGCGAGACACCCGGACAGCAGGAGTTTCTCCGCTCAAAGTACGGCGAAGGGAAGTCGGCGTTCGTTGAGCGAAGAGGCGGCAGTTGAAGGGAGAGCGGCGGCGTGATGCGAGGGATCATCTGCGGCGGCAAGACCGGCTGGACGGTCCGCGGCGGCTGGTTGTATATCCAGCTCGGTCGCAGATAGAGGCTAGCAGGGGATAGCAGCTCTATCATCTCCCCGCTGCGTCGTCTCTTTGATGATCGGCTCGCGCTCGCCTGCGATCAAAGCATCTTCCATTAGCGAGACGCAAAGTAGGAAATTCGATGACTCACCACTCCCTTCATACCCATGAGCGCCTGAGCCGCCTTCATAGCCTCTTCTTCCGGCTTGCCTTGCTCAGGGGAGTCCTGGTGGTCCGCCTGAACCTTGATGTCTGCCTCGACCTGTACCGAGCCCGATCGGACTCTCCTCTTCTTGTACGGGCTGGCCGCGCCAGACGAGTGAGGACTCATCGAGCGTCTTTTAGAACCAGGCGTTGGGCTGACAGACTTCTGAGCCTTCTTCCAATACTTGCTCGGTCTGACAGCCAAGTGCTCGTTGAGCTAATGTGACGAACGCAGTTGATGGTCAGCTCGAGCTCCATTGGCACGCTCTCACATGGTTTACTTACGTAGAGTCCGCAGGCATTGCAGAGCACATTGTCGATTCCTTCCGGTGCCGGCTCCGGATTACTGCGCCATAACGTGGTGTCTTTCTGCGGTTATCGGAAGTGTCAGCAATCAGAGGTCGATGTCTGTAAGACATAAGATGCTGAGACTCGCCTCGTTGCAGCCGCAATGCCTGCATATGGCAGGTCGGATCCGCCTTTCCTTCTTCCCCTTTGGACGCGGAGCAGCCCTTGGCACGTGCAGGGAGACAGACTTGGGCTCGGTTTTGTCCTTACGATTGCTCGATTCCGCAGATAAAGGGCAGTGCGAGAATGTGGCTAAGGTGGTGTGGCGAGGAGAGGGAGTCGAGCGAGGCATCTCGACGGATTGTTATTCGCTTCTCTACTGCGATCCGCAGTATCGTCAGCTAATATAATGACAGATCTGATAGCTGACTCGCGAGACTGACTGTGTTGAGCGTTGTTAACGGCGTGGTCCAAGCTAAATCTTGACGATGGAGCGCTTGTGCAACTTGGCTTGTTGCTTCACATGCAGGATAGTTGCTTTAGGCGTGGGGACATCAGCTGTCATACTCATGTCATGTATGAGTGATACTGAGGGGTGAACGAGACGGCACTTACCTTGAAGCAGAAGGGGGGGGGGAGAAGCAAAAGAAATAAACAGATGAAGACCGGTGTTTATATGTTTGATGGTATTGCGCTCTGCAAGGTCCGTGCGCAATTCGATGTCAGCTGCACCGTATCAAGGTGGCTGAGATCCGAAGCGCGATCTGTAAATGAAACGCGAAGCGGATGTCATGGTCAAGGACAAGAAGCATGAACCAGTCGCAACGCAGCGCAAGGAAAGGTAAGGCATCGCATCGCAAGCCTGGCTCCCGAGTAAGCAACGAGGCGGAGTCTGAACAATGGAGGAGCGAGAAACGGGCTTCGACCGAAATGGAGAAGCGGAGTGTGATTTGGCTTTATGAGCGTGTCAGAGCAGTGTTGAGCGACGGGATAACGTGCTAGGACACGGTATAGCGGGGTGCAGCAGAGTAGATGTATCGAGCGAATCAAAGGATGCGCGAAGAAGTGTAAGAGGTAGCGAGTAGGATGCGAGGAGATCGCGACTTACCTCGCTGCAAGCAGTGTATGAGCGACTGAAAGGAGGTTGCGAGGTTGCGAGAGTGAGACGCGATGTTGGTGGTGGCGGTGGTGGTCGAAGCGGAGATCAAGTATGAGAAGGAGGAGTGATCGAGGTCTCTGACGTCGGAGTATCGACTCAGTGTCGGAGACTGGGTCAGGGTGAGGGTCAGCCAGTGATCGAGATAGCCAGTGAGCGGAGTTGGGTAGTCGTGGACGTCAGTACGAGACTTACAGCGTTGTCGTATCTTGATAATTTGGGGAGTGGGATGATAGGAGCAATGCGAGGGAAAGTGAGTACGGTGCGATAGGAGTGTGGTGAGTGTTATTAGGGGAGAAGGGAAGAGGCGATACTTGTTATACTCGTTTCAGATCAAGAGCAGTGTGTTATGTGACGTGTTCAGTGTGCAGGTCGAGCAATGAGGGGACAGCGCTAGTCGCTAGTAGCAGGTCGTTGTGCTCTGGGGCATGGGGCCTTGCGCTGCATCACACTCTGCGCTGCACGCTTCACACATCAACAATCATCAATCGGCAACAGTGCGCTACGCTAGTTTATTTGGAGATGCGATGAGATCAAAGACCGCTCATCAATCGTTACCTCTTCGACTTCGATCCTCGGCATGACTCGGCGGGCGAGCTCGGCAGTGGAGTCGTTGACGAGTTGACGTGATTAGCGCATTAGTGTCCATCAGCACGGAGACCTAGAGTCAGAGTCGAGAGCTGCAGATAGACAACGAGGGCAGCGCGAGCAGCGAGGCGATTAGCGCGATGCGATGTGATCCGTGTGCGATGCAGATTGCTTTGTGTGAGCCACTCGGCGCGAGAAGCATCACTCCACTCTGCTGCCTCGCCCCGTCGTTGCCAACGAGGCAACGAGGCAACGAGGCTAGTCTCAATCTTGGGGAGCGTGACGTGACAAGAAGGACAAAGGACCCCCTCGTTCCTCTCCGCTCCCCGCTCCCCACTCCCTACTCCTCACTTTCCACTCCCAAAATGGCACTTGCGCAACACCTCCTTTGAAATGCGCCAGTGCGTGAGTGTGATAAGCCTAGTCGACGCTCGGACCAGATGCAGGTGCTTCAACCCATCTTCTGGTTATTGTGTGTACTGGATCGTCCCGCGCAGTCGGCGTGTGTGCCAAGGGGGATTGATAGGACCATATGACCATAGGACTCAGGTTCATAGGATCATGGGAACACAGGATCATAGGAGGTTGTGATGTTTTGGTCGATCATGTTTTGCAGGGTTTCCGATGGCTGATTGATGATAGTTGCGGCGACAGCAGCAAAATCAGTAGCAATCACTTTGGGCTGATGGCGACATCAGACAAGAATAGCGTACAACGTCGCAGCAGAGCACGCTAGCGTGTACACGCAGATCAGGCCTGCACCGCACCTTGTCCCATGACTCCCACTCCACTGCTCGACGCTGCTCACGCCACGGCACCAGATCCGCTGATGACATATCTGGACCGCACAGCTCAGCCAAACGATAAACAATAAGCGAGGGTCCTTTGCATCAAGCATCAAACAAGACGATACATCATCGATCGTGATGAGTGATGAGTGATCAGGAGCGTGATTAGTGATTAGCTCAAAGGATCAAAGAATCAAGATCGAGATCAGGCCTCGTGTTAGCATGGCTATCAGTGGTGGAATTAGGTATTGATGGTACAGTATGCTTGGTATGTGGATATCGGCGTCTTGCCCGATTGGTGGATAGAATGTAGCGTGTACTCCCACTGGTATGACTCAAGTGATCCGCGTGGGCCTCGTGTTGTTTAGTTTGATCGAGGCGTGACGAGGTAAAGGAAAACTATTACGCCGTTTCTTGTAAAGGCGCTGCAACAATCGCCTAGTATCGTATCCCAATCATCTTCTATCTATCATTCGGCAAGTTCGGTGGAATAGTGAGCATAATGCGATGTATCTGGAGGTTATAGAGGGCAAAGGCCATAGTCGTGAACGTCGCGAGCGACGGTACCACGTTGCTGTATGTGATGGCGTCGTAGCATTGACGCAAGCGGCAGTGACCAATATCCGATATCCCACTTTGCAGCGATGCTCATGCAGACGAAGCGGAACAGAACTCGTTTTGCGGTGTTATCGTCAGTGTCGGACATAAGGAACATAAAAGCCGACAGTGGCACGTCTTTTGAGCTATCACGTCTTTGAGCTAATTATCAGGCTGACTATTTGTCGCTGTTCCCCCTGAATCTCTCTGTGGTGCACACTCAGGCTGGCAGGTTTGCTCTGCTCTCTGCTCTCTGCTCGCTTTGCATGGCTATTAACCCGACATACACTTGAACCATTCTCTTCTCTTATCCTTCAAGTTTTCTTAAAACCACCTAAAAATGTCGCACAGGAAGTACGAGGAACCCCGTTCCGGTTCATTGGCGTTCTGTAAGTCACTACCTCCGAATCAGCAGCGCGCGCAGAGGCATCGAAGACGAAGAACAACGGGCGCAATGGAATAGCAGGAGGATTTTGGTCAGAGCAGCATCGCTGATATTTTGTTCTTCATTTAGTGCCCCGAAAGAGGGCAGCCCGACACAGGGGTCGATGCAAGGCGTTCCCCAAGGTTAGTGATGGTCTTCCTTGCAATGACGGGTGGACGAAGAGGATAGATGCGAGGCGCAGAAGTCATAGAAGGGGCTCGTGAGGGACAAGTGTTGACTTTTCGTCTGTAGGATGACGCCAAGAAGCCCGTCCACCTCACTGCCACCCTTGGTTACAAGGCCGGTATGACTCACGTTGTTCGTGACCTCGACCGACCTGGATCCAGTGAGTAACGAATTCAGGAAATGCTAGCTTGGGAAAAATGACTGACGAGTTTCTGCAGAGATGCACAAGCGTGAGGTCGTCGAGGCCGTTACCATCCTCGAGACTCCCCCCGTTGTCGTCGTCGGTGTTGTCGGTTACGTCGAGACTCCTCGTGGTCTCAGGTCTTTGACCACCGTTTGGGCCGAGCACCTCAGTGACGAGGTCAAGAGGAGGTTCTACAAGAACTGGTACCGATCAAAGAAAAAGGCTTTCACCCGCTACGCCGCCAAGCACACCGAGAACAACGGCGCTTCCATCACCCGCGAGCTTGAGCGCATCAAGAAGTACTGCACCGTCGTCCGTGTCCTTGTCCACACCCAGCTCTCCAAGACTGGCCTCAGGCAAAAGAAGGCACACCTTGCCGAGATCCAGGTCAACGGTGGATCCATCGCCGACAAGGTCGACTTCGCCAAGTCTCACTTCGAGAAGACCGTCGAGGTCGGCTCCATCTTCGAGCAGGACGAGTGCATCGACATCATCGGTGTCACAAAGGGTCACGGTGTTGAGGGTGTCACTGCCCGTTGGGGTGTCACCAAGCTTCCCCGAAAGACGTGAGTGAAGAATTCAAACCGCAAACGCGAAATATCAGCTGACGTGTTCTACTCAGCCATCGTGGTCTCCGAAAGGTCGCTTGTATCGGTGCTTGGCATCCTTCCAAGGTCATGTTCTCGGTCGCTCGTGCCGGTCAACGTGGTTACCACTCGCGTACTTCGATCAACCACAAGATCTACCGTATCGCCAACGGCGCTTCGGGAGCTTCTGGTTCGACCGACTTTGACTTGACCAAGAAGGACATCACCCCCATGGGCGGTTTCGTCCGATACGGTATCGTCAAGAACGACTTTGTCCTTATCAAGGGTACTTGCGCCGGTCCCGTCAAGCGTATCCTCACCCTCCGAAAAGCCCTCCGAGCCCACACTTCTCGTGCCCACACCGAGAAGGTCAACCTCAAGTTCATCGACACCTCTTCCAACTTCGGTCACGGTCGTTTCCAGGACGCCGCCGAGAAGCACGCTTTCCTCGGTCAGCTCAAGATCAAGGCCCAGGCATAAGTCTGCGTCCGGGTCAGAGTTGCATCGTGGTGCAAGTAGAGGAGGCAGGAGAGCCAGAGATAGGGGCTTTTGTACCATCATTACGACAGACATGCATTTGGTCGTCGTCGCGCATTGTTTCGTTCCGTCCATCGCTTATCATTTTCGCAGCGCTACACCACGCTGTACAGCATTCAGAAGCAGTAACTCAGCATACACTGATGGTGAGTGCCAATGCCTGCAGACAGGTTTCGACCAGCCAAATCTGTAACAACTGGTAGGAAGCTTGAAGCAGGCTCTATCTGCAATCCATATCGCATATCGCACGTTGGGCATACATACAACGTCTATGATTCATTCTTCTGATTTCACGCCCTCTGCGTGGTGGGGTGCCGTCTTTCTGACATCTGCTTCTACTCCACGGGACCGGAGGCAGGCTTGGTAATCATTGTTGGCTGGACCGTTTGGGCAGCGGCGACTCCCGAGGCGATACCGGTACCAGCGTTGGTACCCTGGACGATGACGCTGGTGCCCTTGAAGGCCGACAAGCCTGTAGCGCCGAGGTTGGCGCCTGTCTGACCGACATCTGATTGCGCGCAGATGTCTCAATCAGCCTTCCGCTCCTACTTCAGCCATCGTCATTCGAAAGGGATGACGACACTACTGATTGCTTGCGGGACATACCTTGGGCGACGCCCTCTGCCTTGCCGCCGAAATTGTGCTCAACGGCTTTATGCGCCGACTGACTGAGCGCTCCGCCAACAGTCGTCGCTGCGCTAGCCACGCCCTTGGCCGCGGCGGCAACTTGGAACCAGCCTTGTTCGGCCACTTTCCTGAAATCGCTCTTCTCGCCCTCGGGCACGGGCTCAGAAGGCCTAGCGATGGTGTCGGGCAAGTACGACCCGACTTTCTTGCCTCCTTCGTGGATCACACTGCCGATTTTGCCCGCCACGGACTCGGCGGTCGTGGCGATTGACGCTGTGCGCGTGTTGGCCGTGCTAGCTGCCGACGCCAGGGCGTCCGACGGCGGAGCCGGATGTTCAGGATGGGTCTTTGTCACATGGCTATGTATCATATACGATATCAGTGATGGAGAGGGGCCAGGTGGAAGCGAAAAAGTCGTACTCACCGATCAGTGTAAGCGTTCAAGCGCGTGGCAAGGGCGGTACCGGCGAATGTGAAAGCACCGCCGATAGCCTCGCCCCAGCCCTTGCCGGTCGTGGAGAGGATACCGCCTTCGTCGTCATCATCGACGAACAGTACGCGTTCGTCCCATTCCCCTTGTGCTTTGAGCACTTCTTCGAATTTGGCACTGAGGGCTACAGTCGCTTCCCACTCGCCCTGCGAGGTACTAAAGTCCCAAATTCGCGTCGTCAGCGAATGATGATGTGAGATGATTGGATGCGCAGCTTTGAGCTCCATCAGCCAGCAGACACGTACCTAGGCTTGAACTGGATCTTGACTTGCCCGATGGGCGCGCCGCCATCAGCCGGCACGGGGCTGAAGACATAGCTCGCGTGCTCATCATTGGCTCCCACTTTCCTCAATGGCGAGTTGGGAAGGATGGGGAACGACGCAGCTCCAATGCTCAAGGTCAGAGTTTGAGCAGGGTGCGAAGGGGGGTTGGCAGGGAGGAGAGTCAGAGTTAGGTCGCCCGTAGAAAGGGGGAGCGGCGCTGATCCCGGCGTGGGGATGTGGAGCGCGGTCGTATTAGGGATCTCGATCAGGGTCGTCATGGTGCGTTGTTTGTCTGCTTATGTACGGGTAAAGGTGGTGCGTGTGAGAGCTTGATATCGATTATCACAAGCTTGCTCGTGGTGAGCGTGGTCGCAATGAGTTGCTACGCTGATGGAGTGGAGGCGCTATCCTAGCGGGATCAGATTGAATGGCTCAACGTCATCCCGCAATTGCCAGGCACGGCCACTCTCGATGCTTAGCAAATGTCTCCCAGACTGTACTCAGTGACAACGACGACGGCAACCACAGCGACGAATACATGAGCACTCGACGATTGTATTGCTTTGACTCAAATCCTTGATATCCTCTCATCAAAACCGCATGAGCTTCATTTCCGCACGAAACATCAGTCTGACAGCACGCATTTGTCGATCGCCCATCGCCGCCTCCCTCTGTTCACATCTTCGCCCTACCTCTCACTCTACTACACGAAACAGTAAGAAGCACTTCCATACTTATCAGCCCATAATGGCCGCCGAAGATACCCCTGAAAAGAAGACTATTACCTCGTGGGCCGACAAGTCTGGCTCATTTAATCGCCAAGTCAGCTCGTTCCGCGATCACCTTGACAAGGACGGTAAATTCCCGCCAGAGAAGGGTGAGTTGCTCAGATAATCAGCATGAATCAAGACCAAGATTGAACACATCTGCTCCCCGGCGTAGACCGATATCACCTCTATGTCAGCTTGGCCTGTCCTTGGGCTCATAGGGCGTTGATCGTTCGCCAGCTCAAGGGTCTGGAGGAGTACTTGGGTGAGTGCACTCAGCATTCAGCATCTCTATAGTCGTTGTCTGATGTCGCTGACTTCTTATGACCACCGCAGAGGTGTCGACTGTGCACCCACACATGCTTGAGGGCGGATGGCATTTCGTGCCATCTGACAAGGCCTCTGCCGAGCCAGCGCCTGCGTCGGCGCACGAGTTCGACACGTTCCCCGCTGCCACTGCCGACAAGCTGTACGGCTCGAGTTATATGAAAGAACTGTATTTCAAAGCCGAGAAGGACTACGATGCGCGCTACACCGTGCCCATCATCTGGGACAAGAAGGGCGAGACTATAGTGAACAACGAGTCGAGCGAGATCATCCGCGATCTCAATTCAGCGTTCAACCATCTTCTCCCCCCAGGCTCAAAGAAGGAGTTGGATCTGTACCCCACAAATTTACGGGCCGAGATTGACGAGCTGAATGAGTGGGTGTACAATGATATCAATAACGGGGTGTACAAGTCCGGCTTCGCTACGACCCAGGAAGCATATGAGAAGGCCGTCAAGCCCTTGGCTGCAGGACTGGACAAGGTCGAGAAAATCTTGAGCGACGGCAGAGAGTTCCTCATCGGTGGTCAACTCACAGAGGCAGATATCAGGTGAGTGCACCAGCTTAGCTCGCTTTGCCAAGGACATGTGAAGCTGACATCTACTGTCTCCGCCTAATTGCACAGACTGTACACCACGATCATTCGATACGACCCGGTCTATTACGTTCACTTCAAGTGCAACTTTGGCTTGAGTGAGCTCACCGTATACCCTGAGTGTGAAACCGTGCTCACCCGCTTCCCCACACAGTCCGACACGACTACCCGCACTTGCACAAATGGCTGCAGCGACTGTACTGGAAGAATCCCGCGTTCAAGGATACGACCAACTTTGAGCGTGAGTCGTGGTGTCAACTGTGGCTATATGAACGTCATAGTAGGGAGGTTGAGGTGGAGCTGACTTTGCCATGCTGTGATCTCGTAGATATCAAAGAACACTACTTCTACTCGCACAAGCAGTTGAACCCGAACCGTATCGTCCCGTATGGCCCAAATGTCGACATCGAGCCATTGAAGGAGTAAACAAGCAGCGGGAGCCATCAACGTTCAACAACTGTAACAGCGATCATAGCCTAGCGACATGCATAAAATCCAACTCCTCGTTCCTTTCTTACCTCAAGTCATAATCGTTGCACTGCTGACCCAAAGCGCCACCGCCTGTCTTGCGACTAACCTTTGTCCATCCTTTGTGTGTTGTGCAACGCGAAAGAGGGATAGTGTCAAAGGGGCTCGGCAGCCATATTTACGACAGAGGCATTCCAGCGATACTGACAACATCGCATCGCTCGATGGATGTTGACGTGCTGACAGCAGAAGTACTCCAATCCAGCTACACCCAAGCTGTCTATACATTCGGCAAGATGGCTGATCGAGACACACGCTCATCTTACCCACCCACGACGACGGCATACCCGACTTCACCAGGAGGACGAAGCTCGATGCCCTTCCTCTACTCCACAGCCAGACCGCCGACCGGATTCTCAGAGATGGAGACGGCCTGGTCACAGCCAAGCCATATAGTTGCGCACGGCCATGCTTCCCCTCCACCGCCCGTACCAGCCCTCATGCCTCGTGCAAGTAACCCTTTTGACGACGCTTTCGACAACGTGCGAGCCGGGGGCGGTGACGAGCGCATAGCCGAAGAAGAGGGAGAAGAAGGAGAAGAGTATACGACGGAGCTGTACGAGCGGAGCGACTGGGACAGAACTTCCAGAGCGCAAAGATCGCCCATGACCGGGACTGGGACCGCGTGGAGTCGAGCCTCGTGGAATGCTCCAATCACTGCTGGGACAGCGCTCCGCTCTGTGCCTGCTCCTGGTGTTAGAGGAGAGTTGGCTGGGATTGCAGAGGATGAAGAGTGGACTACTTCACCCCGTGACTCACATGCGAGTGTGCAATACGTCTACGACCAGAATGGCGTCATGGCTAGTCCGGCGGAAATCTCTCCTGCGGTTTTCGCGGCTGCCGCTGGGGAGTCACCGTACAGATCCAGTCAGGCCTATGGTGGACAGCGAAAGTCGGCTGTTCCATCGGTCTTGGCGTTGGATTACCTTGCCGAGCATAAACCCACTGGCGATATTGAGCAACACCCAATGAACCTATTTGTTGATACTGGTGAAGGAGGGACGCGCCATCGGACATCTTACGCTGCGCAACCTACCCCAGATCTAGATCGGGGATACAGGCGGAGTCAGCGCGCCGCCGGAGGAGCAGGTGTAGCCGGAGAGTTCAACTTGATTTCCCCTGGCGCGCAACAGCGTCTGGGGAGGATGTCCGTCGCTCCTGCGCGCTACACCATGCCACCACTACGGCGTCATCTTCCCCTCAAGGCCTCTCGCTCTGCTCATAGTGCTGCCAGGAACGACGAGAATGATCATGCTGGTCTCAGTCACAGTAACAACGATCTGGCTTCCCATTCCCAAAACGCGAAACCTAAATCGCTCATGGTCAGATTCAAGGCTTCGTCAGCAGGAAGGAAATGGATATCGTATCGCCCGTTCATCAGCCCCGTACTCACGTTGGTGGCCGCACTACTCCTCACGATCAACAACGGGACGAGCACAAGTGCGTTTTCAGCGTATTTGCGAGTCAATAGTGGTGTCTTCGACGTGTCGCGCGCTGGAGGCGACGTGGCGCTGAGCGCGTGGGGTTGGTGTCAGGCTGATGTCGATAGGTGAGTCGTTGACGTTAGAGAGTCGAGCTTTGTCTCGATGACAGAATCTCGCATCCCTGCTCTTGAGGCAATTGCATGAGAGGGCATGGCTGTTCGTCAGCCATCCTGTATACTGACAGGTCTGACCACCCACAGCCCAACGTGCCAGGCGTACAGTGAAGGCGACTTTGCCAATAGCGCTGGCAGCTTTCTGATTCCTGGCAAGTCAGTTGCTGCATACGCAATACCGTCTTCAGCACAGTCAAGGCTGACGGATACTCCACCACATTCTTCTCTGCAATCTACTCCCGCAATGTGCAGCTCGACACTATCCAACCTTTCCTCCCTCCTGACGGCTCTGACAGTACTCACCTGGTTCCTCGCGACATACCAACTAATAACAGCCTTCCTGCACTTCTACCTCTTCTTCATCCTCTCCATCCCTTTTGCCCACTTGTCGACTATATCGCTCACGCCCGCACACGCGCTACCAAACGGTGCGGAGATCCCCGCAGAGGAGGCGGTGGCTGTTGCCGAAGTTGATTTGAGGGTGCGATGTGAGCGGCCGCCCTACGATGATGGCTGGGTGTGGTGGAGTTGGTGGGCGCATCGGCGGTCTCCTATCTGGGTTCTGTGGGGGGTCTTGGTCCATCTGCTCGGACTGAGCACGGTACGTGCGCTCGTTCAGGTAGTTTCGTGTCGATGTAGGACTCGCTGAGACGTATTGCAGTTTGTCATGGCTTTCATGCTCAAACGCGCCATAATATCAGCTACAAGCACAGCTTCCAGCAACGTCGCGCTAGGGTGAATATGGGTTACCCCGTTATGGGCATGAGCGGTGCGACAGTCTACGTTTATATCGTACTGACGGCATGACTTGTCCTGCTCCTCTGCGATACTGAAGTGGCGGCGCGTACGTGCCCGTCCTCGCCGTGATACTCACTCTCGACACGTTCGTCTCAGCTGTGCGATACCTGCTGAAAGCGGTGAGTACACTTCTGTGGTCTCCGGGCGTTGTCTGCCACTTCAAAACCTCTTGCTACAGTGTCACGCTTGTACTGTAGTTGCCGACCAAGCTGATGACTGTGTGGATTGTGTATTGTAGAAAAGCAACTTCAAGACCTTCATCAACCCGCCCTCCCCATCACCCGCTGCACTCCTCCTACCAGCCTCTGAAAACCCCCTACAGCACTTCCGACCAAATACTGACGCATCGTCATTCTTCGCTCCTCGGCGAACGACTCTTGATCCTCTGACCCACTCTGATCAGTTCCGGCAGGACATGGACCCCTCTGCTCCGCCTGTACCGCTGCCGCTCGCTTACGGCGGCTATAGCGATGAGTATGTCGGAAGTAACCCCGAAGTCGTCGGCGGAGATGTCATAGGAGGAAGAGAAGGAGGAAGGGGAGGAGGAGGAGGAAGGGGAAGGGGACAGTCCGTTGACCCGGAGACGGTACGCTGGCTTGCGGCGTATCCGCACGACGCGGAACTCGTGCCGCTAATCAGCGATCTGCGCGCCGGACGCGAGAATGACGATTTCCTCCTTTCCGAAATGGGGCTGTTATACTTACGCCCAGAGTCTGATCCTTCCATCAACAATACCAACGGGGCTAGGGCAGCAGCAACAGCAGCGTTGCTTGTGCCGCCTCAAGGCGTTATAAGGGCAGAATTGCTGCGTGATGCTCATACCGATACTCACCCAGACTTCACCGCGTACCAACACCGAGATGGGGGCGAAGCGCATAATGATATAGAAATCATGTTGGCCGTACTGGGAAGCACCTTTTGGTGGAACGGAATAGCTAAAGACGCCGAAGCGTATATCGCTTCGTGCCCTATCTGCGCGCAGCGCAAGAAGTTGGACGAGATTGAAGCTAAGCCGGGATGACAGAAGTGGCGTTCACGGGCGTGACAGGCTGGACGGGAGGTGAGGGCGGCGTGGACACGGCTTGGAAGGCTGGTGAGAGTGCTATGGCGGCTGAAATGGCTGTGGCGCTCCGACGCGCACAGGAGGAGGAAGATCAAGGTGTTTGAGTGGAGTGAGGCGAAGCTCGGAGCCAAGAGGCGTGAATTTACGCAAAGTGCGCGGTGCGCGGCGTGATGATGTACGTGGTCTACATGATCTACAGAAATATATGTATCTATCAGAACAACAAATTACAGAGAAGGAGGTGTCGTAAAAGCTCATCATCATGAGGAGAATCGTTCAATGTAATGTCAATACTTCCGCCGCCATGCTCGTCCACCATACCTCATCCGTGCTCTACCTTCCTACAATCGAGTCAGCCTCGCTCTTTCCTATTGCCAGCTGACTAGCCGCGCTCCCCTGGTGTGCTCGGCCTCCCACTACGATCAGCTGCGTCCAAAACTCAATCATTCTACCCTGCCCCGCCAAGACCACGGAGTGGACGCGTTCGTTTTTCGAGCATCCCACGATGGCTCTCTCGCCCCGTATTTATGGATCGCCATCACCCCAACGGCGGCGGCGGACGACTTCCAACTCGGCCAACAGCCTATTGGCTTCTTCATACCTCCTCTTCACTTCGCTGTCGTGATCATCAAGCACTTCCATCTCCTCATCGCCGTCGTCGCTCGCCACGCCGTCGGACTGCAGCGCATACACCTGGGGCTCGAAATGGGATTGGAAGGGGGACGAGTCTGGCAGATATCCTGACTGCCGATAGGGGTGTGGCGAAGTCAGATGTGGAGTGGAGATGAGCGTTTGAGTCGAGTCTGGCGTGTATGTCTGTGCGTTGAGGCGAGCGAGATGCTATATGTCGCCGGTGCAGTGTGAGCGTTGATAGCGTCGCATGGGACAAGCTGACTTGCCAGATTGTGCAGCAAAGAGTTTTGAGCAGCATACTCCTCACCCCATTCGCGGCGCATTTCCTCGGCGTCCATCTCCAGCATTACATCATGCCCTGGATGCTGCTCGAACCCAGCTTCGTTCGTCGACCAATCGTGGTTATTAACGTGACTTGAGCTCTTGTATCTAAATGGTGAGCTTGTCGGGGGAAGGTTTCGGATAGGGGAGGAGGACATGAGTGGATCTGGTTGGGAATAAACATTGCGGGCGTAGCTTGGTGAGAGGTGGTCGGTACTTGGAGAAGGTTGGGACTGCTGAACTGGAGCGTTTTGTCTCTCCCATTGTCGCGCGCGACGACGTTCGATTCCCGCCATGGATCTACGCAGAGCAGCGGAGCTACTCTCAGCTTGGGCCGGCTGCGAGGTCATATGATGCTCATGCTCAAAGTATGATGCTGAAGCAGCGTCGTTCATCAATGAACCGCCTGGAGAAGATCCAGGATTACCAGGAGCATCCCCGTCGCTCATCCAAAATCGTTCTTCTCTTCTTCGCCTCTTAAGGACCATATCCAGCGGCGAAGCGAGATCGGGCTCGGGCTCGAACGCTGGTGAAGGCGAGCGAGGCCGCTTATGCCGTTGTGGAGGCGCGAGCATGATGATTGCAGTGATCGCGCAGATATCCGTTCAAGACTATATGCTGGATGGCTGTAGTCGGTAGGAAGAGGGAAGGAAGGGGTCGAAACGAGGCTGTGCGGACCGAGATGCGTCTCACCCTTGTGTGACCATCGCGCGTGCAGCGTTGTTGAGGATCGGCCCGGTAGATGACTCCTTGATGTTCGATCGATGTTATATGTGATTGCCGCTGGAGCTGTGTCGAGTGAGTAATGGTGGTACCGGTGAAGAGGTGAATGAGCAGTCGCATATGTAATCGCATTATCATTATCTTGGTCCGTGCACCAACTTGTATTGATTACGTTTGACCTCATCACCTGATGGACCAGATTTGATCCCGCTCGTATCATCAAAAGTTGACAAAAGTTGACTTGCAATCGTCATATCCTGCTCAAACCCACTCAACCCAACGATCGCATCGGGCTACTTCTGACCAAGCATCACGAAGAGCTGCGAGTAAGATGGCGAAGACGCAGGGCGACTTCGGCGGGGGGTCAGACTTCATTTCGTTCGAGCTTTCACCGCCTCCCGAACAAGATTCCACTTCGTCTTCGCGAGCACCTCCACCCGTATCCACGCCAAACGCTTCTGGCCCTTCACGCACGCCGATCTCGGGCCCAGGCGTAGCTTCTCTGCCATCGAAGCCGGAGACTGCTAGCTCGCAGCGAAAAGGCAAACGGAAGGCTTCTGATGCCGAAGCCAGCTCCCAGGCGACACCTGTGGGAGGGAAGAAGAACAAGCGCGATGAGAAGAAGGGGCCTAATGTCAATGGCAGTGGCGGTCGAGATGGGGAGACTGGCCCTCGTAATTTGAAAGAGGAGAGGATGGCTGCCGAAAGACATGCGCCGTGGTCAGACTTGGTGGATTGGGAAGGATGTCGGGATCCCGCGGAAATGTCAGTACCAGCTAAATCACACTCTCGATATTCAGACATTCGAGTTTAGCTGATATTATCGCAGGCTGAACGAAGAGATCGTCGCGTTCTACAAATACGTTTCGCCGACTAGAGCAGAGTTCGAAGTCCGCCTGTACATCATCGAGCTCATTACTCGGGCCCTACTCAAGCTCTGGCCAGATGCAGAAGTGACTCCGTTCGGTTCATGGCAAACCCAGCTGTACCTGCCTCAAGGGTACGTCACTGTACTTTCTCCAGCATCGACAAGCTACCACTCAAAACCTAAGCTGACTTTTCGATTATAGCGATATCGATCTGGTGGTCTCCAATAAAAACTTCTCAGAAGCCAACAAAGCGAGACTCTTGACTGAAATGGCCAGAGCAATGCGGGTGGCCCGTATCACCGACGTAGTCGCCATCATTTCCAGAGCGAGAGTACCAATCATCAAATTCGTCACTAACGAAGGTGAATACAACGCCGTACCTAGTAGCTCTCCAAATAACTAATTACAATTCACCGATCTGATAGGCAAGCTCAACGTGGACATCTCGTTGAATCAAACCAACGGTATCTCTGCTGGCAAGATCATCAACCAGTACCTGGACGCGCTGCCTGGTGCTCGACAATTGATCCTCGTCGTCAAATCGTTTCTGAGCCAGAGATCGATGAACGAGGTTTACACCGGCGGTCTAGGGAGTTATGCGGTGATCTGCCTCGTCATAAGCTTTCTCCAGGTAAATTAAATTACACTTGTCATGTACAAGCACAGCTGATATCGGTATCTAGGTTCATCCAAAGCTGCGTCGATCCGAGATGGATCCAGAAGAGAATCTCGGTACTCTGTTGATTGAGTTCTTCGAGCTGTACGGCCGGAACTTCAATTATCAGGACGTTGGCCTGTCAATACGAAAGGGCGGCTTCTACTACCTGAAGTCATCACGCGGGTGGCAGCGTCCCAACCAGAGTTTCTTACTCAGCATTGAAGATCCCCAAGATCGAGGTGAGTGACCATGACCTCCACGCGAAAATCTTGCTAAAGATAAACACGCGTGCTCGCAGACAACGATATATCAGGCGGCTCTTTCGGTATTCGACAGGTCAAGAACACCCTCGCTGGTGCATACGAGCTGCTGTTGATGCGTCTTTTCGAGAGGGCAGACGAGATGAGCGGTCGAAAGTCAGGGCGCAAGCAGAGAGATTACGACCCGGACAGGATGAGCATTCTTACCGGTGTGATGGGCATCACGAAGGAGGTCAGCCATCATACTCTGCCAATACTTGTATAGAGCATATGCTGACCCCAAAAGTAACATAGACATTGAAGCAGCGCAGCGACATTGAGCGACTTCACACCGAGGGACGACTGCAACGATCCTTGGGTATACCGGAAGGTGCGGATCCCGAGCATTACGTGACCAACTACCGCCCTCCGCCATTACATCTACTTAAGCAGGCCGATAAACCTTCGAAGCGGGATCGAAGCAATATACGATCAAGCGAGGAACCCCGCTCCTACTCAAGACGAGGAGGAGATGGCAGTGCTCCTGGCGTCGGGGCCATCATTGTGGACGACGATGAGGTGCCCAGTGAGGATGACTACGATAGCGATTTCGACGATTACGAGGATTACGCCGAAGCGCAGTTCAAGCAGGCTGGGAAGCGGGTAGAGGCAGCTTTACCCGTTACGACATCACAACCGCGCAATCCCCCAAATGCTCCAAAAGCATCAAAGGCCAAAGGAGTCAAGCAAGTCGTGCCGGAGAGCGGCTCGGAGGATGGCGAGATCGTCGAGGTGCTTCCGAAGAGTTCTACTCCTACGACAACCGCGCAGAAAGACCGGTTCGCCAGCGTATCAGAGGATGAGACCAAGCAGACGAGTGAGGAAGAAGACGACTCGCGTTACGCACTCAGTACATCGAAAGCGAAAGTTAAATCAATATCCAAGGGCAAGGCGCGACCGAAGGACGATGTTGACGAGCTGTATTCGATCTCGGGCTCGAGCTCGGATATCGAAATTGACGAGCTAAATTCGATTACGGGATCGAGTTCTGACAATGACGTCGATCACGACAGGCATGAGAGGCATGGCAGGAACGAGGAGAACGTCAGCGGTAACAAGCAGAACCAAAACCAAAGCAAAGGCAAAGCGTCTCGAGCGGCTAAAGAGGCCAGGCGTGCGTTTTGGGCTGCTAAAGGCGGCGCTGGAGTGGGTACCATGGCAGAAGACGATTTTGAGGATGGGACCGATTTCATTGGTCTAGATTAGTAACTTGACTAGCTTGACTCAGTCTGTTCGCTGGGTTGATGATCAGTGGCATTATGTGCATGTGTCGTAGGACAAGGTTGTAGACTTCCTCTAAGCATGTGATGGCAGCACGGTGATATGCGACAGTATTGCGATATATGGCACGAACGGACTGTTTCCATCGAGTTCCACGCGGCAGACTGGAATATCGTTCCCTTGCGTTGTCCATCCTGTCCACTTATTTCCGCGATCACTCGATTGTTTGGCGACAGATGCTCGACTATGATCGAGGGGATGTGATCGAGGGAAGGTGCCACAATCTTAGTCACAATGCCACATCATCTCGCTACTGTATGGCGTGATGATTGGGAAGACCAGAAATCAAGTAAGTGGGGGGGGGGGAACTGTAACATTGCTTCAGGGTAACCCGTGTCCCCCTCGACCCACTTTTTTTTCTTTCTCTCCCTCTTGTCCGATCATTCTCCAACATTCTTCTTCTTCCTCCTCTTCATCCTCTTTTTTTCCTTCTCATTCACATCCCTCTACACACTTCAAAAACAGTAATCAAAGCAAAATGGTCAAGTCCGCTGTCCTTGGTTACCCCCGTGTCGGTACCAACCGTTCCGTCAAGAAGGTTAGTAACCCCCACCCATCTTCGCAGCGCGGGGCGGCTTTACCGCCCGATCGCACGTTTCTTCCTTTCCGCACTTTGCAGAGAGGGGAAATCCAGCCACCTTTCACTCATACCCCCATACTGACTTCCATTGATCCACTCCCACAGGCTATCGAGTCCTACTGGGCCGGCAAGTCCTCTGCTGAGCAGCTCGCCGAGACCGCCAAGGCCGTCAGGCAAGAGCGATGGGAGTCCATCAAGAACGCCGGCGTTGACGTCGTCCCATCGTTAGTCAGCTCAAGTAAGCCTTGTGAGCTCGAGCTGACAATCATTGCAGCGGTGACTTCACTCTCTACGACCACCTCCTCGACCACTCTTTCAACTTCGGCGTCATCCCCGAGCGATACGTCGAGCAGAAGCTCTCCCCCCTCGACACCTACTTCGCCATGGGCCGTGGTCGTCAAGACCGTGAGAAGGGCATCGACGTCGTTGCCTCCGAGATGGGCAAGTTGTAAGTCTGCTCTACAGGTATACATATCACATAAGCTGACCCCCATCTCAGCTTCGACTCCAACTACCACATCGTCAAGGTCGACCACGAGCCCTCGACCGAGTTCAAGCTCAACAACAACCAGCAACTCGCCGAGTACGAGGAGGCCAAGGCGCTTGGTATCACCACCCGTCCCGTCCTCTTCGGTCCCATCACCTACCTCTCCCTCGTCCGAAAGTCTCGTGACGCCCCCGCTGACTTCGAGCCCCTCGACCTCCTTGACAAGTTGATCCCTGTCTACACGGAGCTCCTCTCTCAGCTCAAGTCCGCCGGTGTCGAGGAGGTCCAGATTGACGAGCCCATCCTCGTCCTCGACAAGTCTGAGTCTCAGGGTGCCCTCTTCAAGAAGGTCTACGAGACTCTCGCTCCCGTTGCCCCCAAGATCACCATCACTACCGCTTACGGTCGCGTTGGCAAGTCCATTGAGTTCTTGAAGGACCTCCCCATCTACGGTCTCCACCTCGACCTCGACCGTGAGCCCAAGCAGCTCGAGGAGGTCGCCACCGCCCTCAAGCCCACTCAGATCAAGCTTGAGCTCGGTGTCGTTTCCGGCCGAAACATCTGGAAGAACGACTTGAAGGCTTCCAAGGCACTCGCCGAGAAGGCCACCTCCATCCTCGGTGCCGACCGTGTCGCTGCCGTTTCCACCTCATCTTCGCTCCTCCACACCCCTATCTCCCTCAAGGTCGAGACCAAGCTCACTCCCGAGCAAGTCAGCTGGCTCTCATTCGCCAACGAGAAGTGTGAGGAGGTTGCTGCTCTTGCCAGCGCCGTCAACGGTCAGGAGTCTGCGGCCTTCGAGCAGAACACCAAGGACATCGCTGCTCGTCGTGAGTTCGAGCGCACTTCCGACTCAGCCGTCCGTGACCGCGTCGCCGCCATCACCGAGCAGCAGCTCAAGCGAAAGTCTCCCTTCGAGACCCGACGAGCTGCCCAGAAGAAGCACCTCAACCTCCCCAAGTTCCCCACCACCACCATTGGATCTTTCCCCCAGACCAAGGAGATCCGTGTCGCCCGTAACAAGTTCAGCAAGGGTGAGATCACCAAGGAGGAGTACGAGCGTGCCATGGAGAAGGAGATTGAGGCCGTTGTCGCTTTCCAGGAGAAGGCTGGTCTTGACCTCCTCGTCCACGGCGAGCCCGAGCGTAACGACATGGTTCAATACTTCGGCGAGCAACTCAACGGTTTCATCTTCACTCAGCTCGGTTGGGTCCAGTCATACGGCTCTCGTTACGTCCGTCCCCCTATCGTTGTCTCCGACGTCTCTCGTTCCGCCCCTATGACCGTCAGGTGGTCCGGTTACGCTCAGAGCGTTTCCAAGAAGCCCATGAAGGGAATGTTGACTGGTCCCGTCACCATTCTCAACTGGTCTTTCCCCCGTGCCGACGTCACCAAGGAGGTCCAGTCCAAGCAGCTCGCTCTTGCGCTCCGTGACGAGGTCGTTGACCTTGCCAACGCCGGCATCAAGGCCATCCAGGTCGACGAGCCCGCAATCCGTGAGGGTCTTCCCCTCCGAAAGGCCGACTGGGACAACTACCTCTCTTGGGCTGTTGACTCCTTCCGTCTCTCCACCTCTGGTGTTGAGGACGACATCCAGGTCCACTCCCACTTCTGCTACTCCGACTTTGGAGACATCTTCCCCTCCATCCAGGGTCTTGACGCCGACGTCATCTCCATTGAGGCGTCCAAGGCTGACCTCAAGTTGCTCGATGTCTTCAAGTCTTACGGCTACTCGAACGAGATCGGCCCAGGTGTTTACGACATCCACTCTCCTCGTGTCCCCTCGGAGCAGGAGATCAAGGACCGTATCGCCGCCATGGTCAAGGTCCTCCCCGCTGACCTCCTCGTTGTCAACCCCGACTGTGGTCTTAAGACCCGTGGCTGGAAGGAGACCGAGGAGTCGCTCAACAACCTTGTTGCGGCTGCTCGATGGGCCCGTGAGACTTACGCTTAAGCGTAGTCTGCGTTGTCTCTCCTTTCATGACCATTCTTTGCATACGCAGCTTCAACAGGCTCGCGTGATACATTATATCTCCCTCATTCGTGATACCCCGTTTTTGTTTATTCCATGTGCTATATATTTCCTCTTTGTCATTTCTAGGGTAGAAGGGTTGACGACGGCGATGCCATTCACGGCCGCCAAGTTTAGTTGACGAGTATCGGGGTTGCTTTACTAGCGTAGTAGTAGTAGCTGTAGATAGTAAGAAGTTTAAAAACAGAAAATGCAGTCTGTTCAACCGGCACAAACCTACCTGGCTGCACTGAGCGTCGCACAGATAGATGATCAATGATCGGCAATGACAAAGGTCTGAGATTGTCATAGTGAATTTGCCACTTTGAAATAATGGGAGAGGATGAAATGATCGACGCGTCTGACCTTCAATTACAACAACAACATTACATTTGACTCAACCTCGCATCCACACCGCAGCACGATCGTCTTTTATATTCCACATGCAGTCCAGCGCTACATGGCAGTCTAGCTCGTAGGGATTGTACGACACATCTCTGGCGTCTTGCTCTGGTATCTCCTCGAGCTCGCGGAGCAGGAATAGCTGCTATACTATGTCATTCGGCTCGTTCCCGCTGGAGAGTCTTGGTTTACCAAGGGAGATGGTCGAGGCTGCGAATAAGGGTGAGCGCTTTCTCGACCGCCCTGCTCTTTCTGGTCAGCATCTCTATATCGGGACGTGCACTGATGAGTCTGCCATGGGCTCATAGCGAACCTCACCACATCTGCCATAATGCTCTCGTCCATCCCCCGACTTGCGGACACATTACGTTGCAAAGTCCCCTTCGCCCAGGCTCTGGTCGGAGCAATAAGCGCGAAACTAGCGCCGAAGACAAGGACAGCAGAAGAGACCTATCTCACTGAGCAGCGGAATAGTCTCTGGCCAAAACCGGGGAATGCAAGTGGGAGTGGGAGCGGGAGCGGGAGTATGGGAGAAAGTAGTTCCTCAGCAGGCCCAAGTCGAGTCAGGGGCAAATGGATCTCGACTGGGGATGAGGGCATGGATCGATGTCTCGGTGATGGACTACGCAGAGGTTGCTTGTATGAGATCACAGGCGAGAGGTGCGTATTGCCACTGCTCACTGCCTAAGGGATATACTATCGTCCGCTGACGAAGCTGATATCACATACTCTCTTGACGCTCAGCGCCGCGGGCAAATCGCACTTGGCCCTCACGCTTGCGCTCTCGGCCCAGATCCCTTCGCTGGCCTCCTCACCAGGCGGCGCCCTGATCCTCACGTCGGAACGGGAACTATCGACCGATCGGCTCGTCCAGCTCGCCAATTCCCTCTTGTCCACACACGATCCCCATCCTCATCCCTATCCTCATCGCGAACGGAACCGAGTCAAGGAATTACTTGATAACGTTCTCACAAATCGGATAGCGGATGTCGACGCGCTTGAACACGCACTGATGTACGCTGTACCTGGGCTGTTGGAAGCGCGGAAACGTGCTGCGGCTGCAGCTAAGAGGGAGCGCGCGATGACTAGTGGTCTTGCGCCTGATAATGCAAGTCGTGGCAGAAGTCATTCGGCCTCTAGCTCAACTTCGACCAGTACCACTACTACCGGGCCTACTACTAACGGAACCGCTGCTATGTCCACTTCGAGACACCCTCGCTCAGCGCTCAACGGCGATGGCGATATCAAGCCGATCCGTTTGATCGTCCTCGACTCGATCACGGCGCTATTTCGCGGGGGCTCAAGTGCTCTGGACGAGAAGCCTACTGCTCCATCATCGCTTTCATTGACCGAACGATCGAAGAGGTTATGTGGAGTAGCAGACCAGCTGAAAGCGCTCGCTGTAGCGTACGACTTGGTCGTGGTGGTAATCAATCAAGTCTCGGACGTTTTCACTCGTCAGAGGATAACGCCCTCTTCGACACCCACTTCGTCCTTTGTTAATGCGACGCAAAGAGAACCGTACGCTGTCCCAGGCGGACAACATTATGGCGCAGGAGTGGAAGGCGAATCAGGGCAAGAACCGCCTATGTTATATGCCAGTCAGGCCAGATGGTTCTCGGGCCAAAGCGATGGGCTGAACAAGGAAGCTAGTCTGGGGATCGTATGGGCAAACGCAGTCAACGTGCGGATCATGCTATCGCGTACAGGACGGCGAAGACTGCTGCGCCAGGACGACTTGCGGCCTGTCAAGCGGCGCAAGCGGGATGACACTGGCGATAACGACGCTGTTATACACCATGTCGACGGTCGGACAAGTACGGGTCTTAATGGCGCTCAAGGGGGATCGAACGAGCTTGATGTGGAGGATATCAAGCCGACACTTATACGAAGGATGCACGTCGTCTTCTGCCCTTTCAGCGCCTCCTCAACGATCGATTACGCAATAACGGAAAATGGACTCTACACCTTACCCGATAGCTACAAAGCGATCGATATAGTGGACAAAGTGCGCAAGCGCCGAGAAGTAGAAACGAAGATCCGCGCGAGGGAGATGGAAGAGCAGAGACGTGATCTAGGCCTAGGGATGGCTGGAGCTGGAGCTGAAGAGGACGGAGCAGAAGGAGAGGATGGAAATGGAGATGAAGAAGACGAGTTGCAAGATGTCTTTGATGATTTTGGGGAGCTGCCAGCGGAGTTTTGGGCAGAGTACGAATTTGGTCAAGGCGACGTGGCCGGCCTGAACAGAGATGCGCCTGGGGCAGGAGCAGTAGGGGGCACCAGTGGGGTAGAGATGGTGGTGTAGTTACTGTTTGACGCGCGAACTCGTGAGATATCAGTGGCAATGTATAATGTGTGATTTGCATTTTGACATTGGGTCTGTAGATGTTGCTCACCGTCATCTGGCCTGCCAATGTAATGACCAGAATTGATAGTATAGCATGTTGGCATGATGTGCTCGAGCCAGTCTTCCAAAAGAGATGATACGCGTGGCAACGCACGATGCTATGCAATGCAAGATGTACGCCTACTCCTCCTTTGCCTTCTTGTTACTTTGGCTCTTCTCCTCTTCCAGCGCGCGTTTCCTCGCCAAGTACCTCTCTTTCGCTTCTCGCCGTTTACGCTCAGCTTCTCCATCGTCGCCCTCTTTCCTCTTTCGCGCCTCCTCCTCCTCCTTTCTCCGCGCATCTTCCGCTTCACGCCGCTTCTTCTCTGCGTCCTCGCGCATCTGGTCCGCTAGGCGCTTCCGCTCCCTCTCCATGCGCTCGGTGTACGACGCCGCCGTGCCCACCGCGCGACTCTTATATGGTCCGTCGACCGAGTTCCCATTCCGCTGAGAAGTCAATAGTGAATTCGGGAGGTTGGACCCAGGCTTCTTCATTATGTTCAGGCCTGCTTTCAAGAGGGATCGCTTATCCACCACTTCGCCCTCGTCGTTGATCTCCACTTCCTTCCCCGTCTCCTCGTCCATCTTGCTACTCCCAGCAGCAGATTTGGCCACTTTAGCCTGTTTGGCCTCTTGAGCCAAGAACGGATCGAACTCCTCTTCATCGTCGTACGATATTGTCGTGGAAGTAGGTGGTCTGATGGCTAATGACGGTCCGGCCCCGGAACCAGAAGCAGAGGCGGTCGAGCCTGAAGTCGCGGCAACGGCCGCGGCGTGCTTGGCTTCGTCCGTATCGAGCATCGACTTGTAGAACGCTGTCAGGCCGGGCCCTTTCTTGCCTTTCCGAATCGCCTCTAAGAAACCAAGTGTACTGTCAGCTTCTCGCCAGTCTACATCAAGGGAGGAGCGTATGACTCACCCTCGCGAGCCTTTTCTTCCGCTTCGGCCTTGCGCACGTCCTCCATCTGTTTCTTATAGGCCTCCGTGACGAACTTTTCCTTATCCTGGAACTCGTCCCCCTCCTTTTCTCGCTCGAGGGACAACATCTTCTCCTCGGCTCTCAGCCTATCGAGCTTGCGCGTCTCCGCCGACGCGCGGAAACTGTCCATGTACTTTGGTTTCCGGTCTGCCGATTCGGCCTTTTTCGCAGACTCGGCAGCGCGCTCGGCAGTCTTCATGGAGTCGTAGACTGAGTCGTAGTCGAACACGTTCTGGTCGATTGCCAGTGCCGCTTCTTGCGCTTTGCGTTCTGCGCGGGAAATCAGAGACGACTGCTTTATCGTCGGGGTCGCTGTCGCCGCCGCTTTTGCCGTTGGCCGACTAGGCCCAGCTTGCGACGACAGAAGCGCACGAGCAGGAGGAGCAGGAGCAGGCTCGTCGTCATCGTCCGCGAAGAGCGATGCGGGCGCTTTTTTCCCTGTAGCAGAAGATGAAGATCCAGCTTTACCGCCAGCTCTCGCCATCAGCATCTCGAGATTGGACTTTGGCGCTGGTGCAGACGCTGTTGACGGACCAGCTTTCGATGTCGAGCTGCCATTGCCATTGCCGTTGGCTGTGGCTCCGCCGCCAAAGGAAAAGGAGAACTTGGTGCCATTCGCGCTCGACATGGCGTACTATTCTCTGCAGTTGGGTAATGTCTAAGTGGTACACAAAGGTCAATATGAAAGTCAACTAGAAGACATATCATCAAGATTCAAGACCTTGGTTGAGAGTGCTCTCTGCGAAGGGTACACGAGTTACGTAATCAGACCGCTGAGCGGGAGTGGCAAATCCCTAGTCGTGCCTGGCTTGGCCCTCGTTAATCTCTCGTCATGACACTGCATCAACACACAATTTACTCAATTTACAACGTTGTTTCTCAGAACATCAATCTCCTCTCCTACTGCATATCCATATCCCCAAGTCATCGCTCAGCAAATACAGTCAACTGCGCCAGGCTCACGAAAGGAAGTTGCTCTCATTTTCACCACTCGAAGACGAAAGCCAGGTAGAACTGCATCGGATAGAAAACCAAGATGGGCTGGTCATGTTCGTCCTCTCCCGCTTATCAGTACAGTACTAGAATATACGGCTGACCGTAATCCAATGACTTTGGTGGTTATAGATCACAAGCGGATCCCTATCATTCCCAGAGTAAGTGCATAATCACATCACTCCATCCTCTATCCGTTCGGTCCAGTCATCTCATGGCGTGTCGGATGAACGTACGGGGCTTATCTGCTTCTGATCATCTGATTATCTGTAATACCCGCTGATATCTTAATTTCAGGTGGTCTATCTCAACATCAACGGTCAGTCCTATCCACGCTCATCTCCTGTCACAGTGATGAGGTGGAGATACAACAAACAAGATACTGATAGTAGACACATCCTACATTTTGTCTTTTAGGTAAACGCTGGTCGATAAGTTTCGGAAAACACATGACGTACAATCACTAGAGTTCTTCGAGCATTTCTTTAAGGTGAGTATATTATAGAAACAAGCCTCAATCTGTACACTGACGCTTCTCCAGCTAGTTTGCCGCAGCCCACACTTTGCTTTCACGGCCGATAAGCCTATTTCGGCGATCACTGGTCATAGATCCCTTTCGATATTCACAGCATATAGACACTTTCTCCGCCCTATCTCTGATTCCAACCCTGTATGACATGATGACATAACGTATCGTTCTTTCATGACTGTACAACAAGATTATCCTTGGCCAAACAGCCCAAGCCCTCTTCCTTGGTATACCCTTCCTCACCTCCGTACCCTCTTTACTACAACGAACGTTTATCTACTGACATCAATCATCTTCCGAAGCTGGAGCTGGCCGTAGCACGGCTGCCTTTTTCAATGGCGAGCTGACTTTGGCTGTAAAGCATGAATATCAGCACTCGCATCTGACATAGCTTGTACACTTATTTGACTCACGCGCATACATCATCGACTTGCGTCTCGCTTCGGCGACGTCGAGCACTACATCGCGTCTGCGGGTCAGAAATGCTGCTATCTGGCTAGTAAGACTTGAGATCACGTACGAGCTTGTCTCATGCTGTTGTTAGCAGGTACAGCAACACCTTGAGATGCGAAAAGCCTTTTCGGTTCCATCGATTTCCGCCGCTAGAAAAGGACATAGTAAGCACTTATCCCTCTCATTTCCGCGATACTTGTAAAGGGTACAAGCGCGGACCAACCTTTTGAAAGACATCCTCCTCGCTGACGTCCACGCCATAAGGCTCCTCCTCGAGCCTCTTGCCCACCTTCTTGCTCTCCGTCACCCACTTGATCCCGACAATATGGGGTTTCGGATCTTCCTGCTTTCTATACCAAGCCAAGGTGGACGATTTGCCGGATTTGTAGATGATGTGCGTGCAGGATTCCGTCGGCCGCGTCAACACCTATATCAGGACCAAGGTATCAGTGCCTATCATCGCTGAGATTGATAAGTCGTGTCGACTTACCCTCGCTCCAAGACCTTTCAGGATATCGATGAACACTCTTGAAGAATCGTCTCCCTCCGAGGTGCGCACATCGACATATGCCA
This sequence comes from Cryptococcus sp. GC_Crypt_3, assembly GCA_026538395.1. Lineage (NCBI taxonomy): Eukaryota > Fungi > Basidiomycota > Tremellomycetes > Tremellales > Cryptococcaceae > Cryptococcus > Cryptococcus sp. GC_Crypt_3. The sequence continues at coordinate 28,418 of JALPCB010000091.1, forward strand.
CAATACCCTTGAGACACCCTCCACCGTTAGTTGAGCATAGCAATGCAGCGATAGATCGGTCAGCGGCTCCATCACCGTCGGACGTGACAGACGTGTCGGCAGGGTTGATGGACGGTCTCGATCGCGGAACAGTCGAGCTCGAGGCAGAAGCGGAGAGGTTACTCGGTCGATCCTCGAGTGTGCGCGCAGTCATGGGCGTAGCAGCAAAGCTGATTGCGCTTGGCCGCTTGACCGGTTCCGATGTGCTCGTTGTAGACTCTTGACGCCTCGCTTTCAGCTTGTCAAGTGCCTCGCTAAGCCCAGCTAGACTCTTCGATGTCTCGTTGGAAAGGCCTTCTCGACGGGACGTGCTCAAACTGAGTCTCGCTCGAGGCCCCGGCGCAGACACAGATCTTTGCTGACGTCCAGGCGATAGTAAAGTATCTACTTGACCCTCGTTGTCTCTCGACGTTGATGGCGCAGAAAGGTTGCGCGGCGGAAGGACCGGGTTGGAGACCATTCTAGGTGTAGGCCGTTCTAGAGGTCCAGAACCAAGCGACGACGGATACGAGGGTTTGCGCTTGACTGTGGGCGTACTCGAAAGGGCTCGGCTTTCTGGAGCGAAAGCAGAAACGGTGCTGGATGACGGGACGAGCAAAGGCCGTGTGGAAGGCCGTCGTTCTGGCAGAGACCCTAGCCCGGGCTTCTTCATCGTTGATGACGGGACCCCTGTCTTCACGCTGGATATCTGCGTGCTCCCCGAGCTGCGCGGAATTCGACTTGGCGGCGGCATAACATTGACAGCCCGAGTCGATGCGCTCTTGCGTAATGAAGGCGCTGCGCCAGCGGCCGTCGTTCTCGAAGATATCGGATGAGTCGCTGGGACCGTGTCAGCGATTAGCGATGTTTCCGGAAGATCGACGCCATGGTCGGGTTGCACTGAAGGCTCTGCAGGGACCGCAAGCTCGGCTGACTCGGTCACAACAAGAGCTCTAGTCGATCGCTCGCTCCTCCCCTTCGTCGTGTTTTCCTTGACTATTGCTTGTGCGGTTGCTACAGTAACGGCGGAGGATGATCGCATCACCGTCGCAGCTGCATTTCCCGCATCCTCCAAATGTATGGCATTGGAACCGGCTGACTCCGGCTGCTCGTGCAGGACCGGCGTCATTGTAGGAGCGGAAGCGGCCTTCATCGGAATCTTCGCAAACATAGCAGTCAGGGTGGTCTGTTTCTCTCTCGCGGAGTGAGACGCAGCCGCGATTCGACTGTGCAAGGGTGAGACTGCAGCAGGACGCGTGGAAGGGGTAGATCCAAGCAGTTTGCTAGATGGTGTAGCGGTCGGGGTCGTTGATGTGACGGCTAGCGGTCTTGTTTGAGATCGCAATGGATCAAACACCTTCCTTGGCGAAGGCGCAGTGCGGAATACTGTTGGGGGTGCAAGTGTTGCGGCTGTTAGTCCCGTGGGAGGCGGGGACTTCATGCTTGATATGGCAGAAGGAGTCGCAGAGAGGGGGAACAAGCTCGGGTTGGTGATTTTGCGAGGTGTCGCGAGGGTTGAAGGCATTTTGGACAGGTTCATTCGTCGGAGTGAGGATGGCATCTTGCTTAGCGGAGCTTCATCGACTTCCATGTTTCCTGCCATGTGACCTTTTCTTGGCGTCACCATCTCATCTGTTGCGAACGGCACCGGCCCGGCAGCAACAGACTGAACCGGACGTTCTCGCATACGCGGTGGAGTCGGAGGTCGCGCGACCACGTTGATGGATGGGGAAGTTGACGGACTGACGTTCTCTCCATTTTGTATACCTGTACGCAGAATATCGCGAGCTGGCGGTGGAGGGACGGCGGAAGGCGGAGGATGGGAATGATTGGAATCAGATGCAGTCATGGTAGTCGTCGCTAAGGGTTGCTGAAGCCTCGCGCCATTTTGCGATTTGATAGCCAGCGGTTGCGCAGCTGGCGTCTTAATCGCTGACAAAGCTGATCCGTGATTCAACTTGGCAACTTTTGTCGGATGGCCATCTGTATCCGCGGCCTTCCTCTTTCCAGCTCCAGCGAGATTGCCGTCGTTCATCTTCTCCTCCAGCACGTTCATTGCAATAACGTTCTCCATCAAAGGCCCTCTACTCCTGAGGTTCTTAGTTGACGAACTTCTGCCGATATTTTTGAGATTCTCGTTATTGACGTAGAACTTAGTCGTGGACTTGTCGGCCGCGAGCCGAGCCATAGACCGGGTCCGAGGAAGAGCTGAAGCTAGCGACGGTTGTGTGTGAGGTAGAGAAGACTGAGAGTGGGTTTGGGGATCGAGCAAGACTGTGAATCGTTCTGAGCGGATGGAGGCGGTCTGCACCGACGCCGATGGGTTTGACGGTAGACGACGGCGGCGCGGGGGTGTGGACATGGTACGGAGGTGGGCTAAGCGAGCGTGCACGGCGTCAGCAATGCAGCTATTATACGGCTGGGACAATAGATGCTCGGGCTCGAGCATGCTATGATGAGGATTGATGCCAAGTTGACGCAAGGTATCGTTCAACTCACCTCGAGCTCAAGAAATCAGGCGCGTTGTTTGGACGTTGGGACAGTATTCCTGCGCGACATCAAGCGGGAAGTCTGCGTGTCGATGTTGGGGTGTACGAGGAGATAAGGGCTGGCAGCTCTGCGAGTCGCGAGCAGCAGAGGAATGTGAATCGTATGTATGCGTGTAATGGTAGTGTGACCTAGAATGCTATTGCTTGTTGCTGTTGTTGTTGATAAAAAGTCACAAAGTCGAAAACGAGGTACTCAGGGGTAAAGTGACAACAAGGTTGTGTGCATCAACAACGAATCCATTTGTTTATCTCTCTCTACCAAGAGCAAATGTGGCATTTTGTGCTTGTAATCGCGAAATCGCCTCGTACAATCTACCAAGCATCCTTTGTCACTACACAGAGAAAGCATTGTCACTCGTCAGTGAAGCAGGGTAGCCGAGGGGTGCTGTAGCAGAACAATGCGATGTGTAACATGTATCCAACCTTCCTCTCTTATTGACCTTGATCAGCTCTTTTGTCAGTTTATAACTCGCTTCTGAGCACGCAACTTCGGTCTTCCCCTCAATGGAGATGGCGATCTCCCCTGTGGCGTACTTGAGAAAGGATCTGCAAGGGTGGTATCCCCTCTTGGGCTATCTGGCTAGTCTATATAAGCAGGTCTCATACAGAGGAGTTGGGCAGGTTCTCTTCTTTTCAACTATTTTGCCACTCGACCCATAACGGACAAATTATCATGTCTGCTCCTGGTGAATCCAAGTAAGTTGAAACAGAACATACTCCCCACTCCCGCAGGATGTCAGCGATGGTATCATGTCCTTTCTATACGCTATACATACCGAGCTCTGATGCCATGATACAACAGCACAAGCGCGACGAGCAGCAGCGACAACAAGATTAGCGAAGACTGGCAAGACGTGCGGGAAGACCAGCTCATGGAAGAGGGCTGGGTGCTCACTGCCCCCGAATCGGCGAGTGTTCAGACCGGGACGGGTATACAATCCAGCTTCGGCTCCCTCACTGTCGCTGACAGCCAGCAGTCCCAGAGCAAAAGGTGAGTTGACTCATCACAACTGCCAATCTGCTCCCTTCCAGCTCAGGCATGTCTTCTACGTGTATACTGTAGCTGATTCCGCGATGCCGGTAGGAGTCAACGTCGGCTTCGGGACCCCGAAGGAAAGTACGTATCTCGTTCGCTCGCACCGCACCTAGTGTGTGTGGTGCCGTGCGTGACATGCGTGACCTGACCTTGATCTAGCTACTGGAGCATCATACTAACCGACGAAGAACTTACGAAGATGAATGACGGTTTGTAAGTTTTAATCACCATGTTGGATATCGTATTTTGGCTGACGGGCGTGGATACGGTCTATCAGCAAGTCTGGGGTAAAGCGTCGCGGATTCTGGCCGAGAGCGGAGGGAGCGGCGTGGCCTGTTGTCGAGTACAATAGCGGATTCCGTTTACATGAGGGCATGCTTCAACCAGAAACCCCTCCACAGTCCAAGTGATAACCATACCGTTTGGCATTGCTTCGTCCACAGAAGAAGAGACTTGACGTATTTGGTAGCTATATGCATGCTATTGCGTTGCATCGATGCCAAACCCTGCCCTGTGACTGATTGAGGCAGCCAGCAGTATCCAAGGGAAACGGATTCCCAGCAAGATGAGGTGATCAAGGGCCGAACAAGGCGCAAAACCGAAACAGGCTTTCGTACGACTTTGGGCAGTAGAGCCCTTCGTAAATTCTTCGCAGGAAGCCCTACTCGTGATTTCTCCGGTGGATTCAGAAATCGTAACGTCGCCTACCCTTTGAACCATACAGTATAGTCTTGTCCAACGTTGACTCAAAGAGGAGCGAGGAGAAGCGCGCCTTCGCCTTGACAACAACGCAATGCTGTTCCTCCTTTCTTCATCATGACACGTCCAACGTTTGACCCGAATCGAAGCAAGGGGACGGGCGCCTTCGCGTTGACGACACTGCAATGTTGTTGTTCCCCCTGATTCATGCTGTCACAACACACCTCTGATTCGCTCCAGCTCAAGACTCGTAACAGAGCTGGAGACACCCTATATAAGACAGCTGTGGGATCAATTACTGTTCGCCATTCATTTCATCTTCCACCACATTTACAGCTTGACATTGACATTGATCACCACAGTTCTCAGAGATCAATCATACACGCGACTCAGCGACTACTCCGAGACCATAAGACAAGATGGCTGAGCAAAGTACCGCTTCGACTGCTGATGCCGACCTCATTACGAAAGAGGGCTCGGCCATGTGAGAATACTCTTTCCTGCGCCTCTGAAAACGATGGTCTTTCTAGCTGATCTCTCTCGTTCGCGATTGCTCGATATAGGAGTACTCGTTATAAATTCACGGCGAATGCGAATGGAACAGTCGTGACTGTAGAAGGTCGGGGATACACTCGTCCGCCGCCCGGCAGTCCAAAGCTACCTATAATGTAAGTGGAATGGCCCTCGCCACTCTGACCAATGAGACTAAACTCCTTGCGAAATACTGTAGCCATTCCACTGCCTCTGGAACGCGCAACTGGACAGACCCTTTGGAGGGATCGACGTGGTCGGTGACCGATTACGCTGGTCAAGACATTGCTCTTTTTAGAGAGGCGTAGCTACACAGTACATAGCTACTCCGGGGAGGGGACATATCTCGCAGCTTGTGTGGCAAGTGCCAAACGATTAGTGCCAAGGGAATTCTACATGCACGATATCGGTTGAGGGTAATCTGCGAGTTCGTACCTTACGAATCAGCATTGAGCCATGTGCAGAAGGCCAGCATCTTTTTCAGGGATCGCTGAGCCAGCACTCACATATGAATACAACTAGACCTAGCTCGCAGCATGATCCGCAAAGTTCAACACCTCCGCCATGCCGTCCGCACTAGGCTGTGAAGCCACAGCATCGACTCTGATGCCTTGTTCACATAGAAACTTTTCCGTCGTCTTTCCGATAGCGAACGTCTTCCATCCTCTCCACCGCTGTGCTAGTTCCCATCGACCGTTCGCGCAGTCTGTCATTCCTTCGTTGCCTGATATTGTTGGGACATCGGGCTGGTTTCGTAAGTATGGTAAGACGTAACCCGCCGAACTAGGCGAGAAGAACGCGAACCACCCCTTTGTCGCTTGCTCATGGTCTGCTGCATTTCCGGTGCTATCGTCACATAGACGGGAGTTGACCTCGTCCAGCTGCGATCCGATATCGTTTCTTGGGGTAGTACGATAAACGACCACTTCACGCACTACCCGATTCGCCTCGCGGAGGGAAGAGGGCAGATCGCCCAGCGCTTTATCCCCACATAGGAACAAGTACGGTCTGTATCGTGTGCACATATCTTGTTCGTCTGCCGTATCTTCGGGTGAAGAATATGGTCGTGGAGGAGTATCGAGGATGAATTGCGCGAGGGCCGAAGCGGATTTTGCCGGATTCTCTACAGGATTTCGCGACGCAGGCTTGTATAATTTGGGGATATCGGATTGATCGAGGTATTCTTGAGAGGCCGTCCCGACCGAGAAGAGGGGTACGTCGCTCCATCCACCCTCGCTTCGTCCAACCTCACTTGTTCTTCCCGAATACACCTTTCTTACGACCTCACCCGAACTACCTCCAGCGTCACTCGAGCTCGAAGTACGGCCCAGATGAGCTCGAACGGCTCTGACCCATCCTTCAGCACCTCGGCGAGAAGTCACAATCACTCCTTCCCAACCAGCTCCACCACGCGCGACGATATCTTCTAGTTCGAGGGTATCGTAGCTCTCCTCGAGCACTTGGACGAAATGCGGTGCATATCTGCCTTCGAGCGCTAGGGCATATGGATCTTTGCGTGCATCTCCCCCTCCGTCTGCGTCTGCGTCTGCGCCTGAGATTGAGCCGAGTTTGCGATCTCGGTTCGATGCTGATAATTCAGTTGACGAAGACGAAGAAGCGGACGGGGTCTTGAAAAGAATCACGGTCGGTTTCCTCTTCTGTCGCATCACCGACGAACTCGAACTGGCCATAGATCCAGTCGTCATCGCGCAAGCGACCTCACTCTACTCCAGTCAACGCAAGGCTGGCATCAAGAATGAGAGTATCTCAACGTGGTGATGAAGTAGAGATAGATGTGATCGAGCAAAGTGTAAACGGCGTCATGTCGTTGGCTCATTCGAGGTAATGATAAATGATGACAATAGGAAATATGAAACATGATGATGATACACAACCTCCACTTTGCAATATGCTTTCTGTCCTTTCTCCTCATTCGCTACTATCTTTCCGTGATATACCGTAGAGACTAGTGGACTAGTGAACAAGTGCATGACTCCGAGTCAGATGCTATACAATGAAAGCTATATCGGCTAGTGCTCAACATTCAACATGCGGAATAAAGGGGAATAAAAGATGAACGATAGACAATTAAAACGATGACCGAATGAACCACAAACTAAGACTGAGATAAGAAAACATGGATATGATGGATCGTCCTGTTGTCACAAATACGAATGTGGCAGACGTCACCGTATTGGCCGTGCCATCTCCCTCTCGGCTCGCTGACCAGATCCCGACGTCGTCGACTGAGTAGCGCTTGACATCGGCGCCCTGGAAGACTTTGTTGCGACGGACGCTGTCGCTGAAGAAGAGGTCGGAGCGTGGTTCTTGATCTTGGCCAGCACGTCCCTATTCCAGGTACAAGCATCAGCACATCGCTCAAATTATTCCTGCTACATCTCGCAAGGTTGGCGGGATGTGCAACTCACCTGGCATATTGAATCTTGTGCAAAACACTCTCTATCCGCCTCTTATCTTTGGCCGGGGCGTCCTCGTCCACTGGCCTCAAGAGCTGCTCGAGGCTCCACGTCCTCAATACCGAGTGCTTATCAATGACTGAAACTACCAAACCGTCCTGGGACAAGATGAGCTTTGTGTGATCGTAGAAGTTGAACTAGGACACGAAAAGGGGCTGTTAGCTCGACAGTCTTTGGCGAACATGTCATGCAAACGACACCACTCACCTGTAATACGTCGTTGCTTAATCTGAACAAGATGACATGCTTCATCCTCAGATACTTGACAATGAAAACCATCCCCGTTGCGAGAGAACTATCTTCGTAGGTATATGGCTGGTCACCAAACAGTCTGTCGAGCATGTAACTCTCAAAGTGTTTGAGGAGATACACCTTGTTCTTGAGATCAGGTGAATATCGTTCGATAGAGTGACTCCGGCGGATATTTTGAGTCAAGTCATCTGAGCCTGCCGGGCGGATATCGTCAAAAGTCCTATGAGGAAGGGTCAGTCTACACTGGTAATCGACTATCCAGCACGTATTTAGATTGTGACACGCACGCTTTGTTGGGTGCTAGGACCAACGATGTGGAATCGTTGAAATGCACGCTGACGGTGCCGTCTGTCATCGCAAAGCCCATACCGTATTTCGTGCAGTAATCCAACCACGAGACGACAAACACACGAGGCGGTAAAGGATCTGCCGGTATATCTGCAGAGCGAGCAACAGCTTAGCGACTACACCTGAAGTGGATCATGCAGCTAAGCTCACGCGGTGTCCGATATCCTGCGGGCGTCGCAGCCATCGCTAAGCCCGTCGCTAGGTTCTGCCCAAATATCTCGAATAGACTGGTTTTGAAGTCTCGCTTTGTCGGAAACAAGTCGTGGTCCTTCTGATACAAGTCTGCGCGAGGCTGTGGTGCTCTGGGCAGTGTTGTTGCTGATGCTAAAGCCGCCTTGCGTGGTGATGCGGCCGGTCTCTCGGTCTGGAGACGCTGTCTCTCTCCCGCCATCTGCGATACGATTCGGGCTTTTTGCGTCGCCAGCTCTCTTTCTCGGACAGCGTGATCGTACCCTCTTTCTGACGGCGGTTGGGCCTCGACCTCGTCTTCCAATTCCTCTCCGACGCGTTCCATGGCTTGATACTTTCTGCCCGATGAGGGACCGCTGGAAGTACCGCCATTCTCTTTACCTGCTGCTGATCTTCGTACGGGACTCATTGTGCTCGCTGCACCTGCTGCTGATAGCTTGCGCAGCAACGAAGGCTCTTTGATAGCTGTTGGAGCTTGGACAAGGGGTTGACGTGCCGAATTGAGCAGAGCGGAGATAGGACTGTCGGGTTGGACGGCGTTCTTGAAGTCCCTCTCTTGTTGCATGATGGACGGGCCAAGAGCAGTGCGAGCGCGTGCTGGCTCCACGTTAATAGCGGCGGCCATGCCCATCTTCGCTCTGTGACAGACAGCCTGGAAGTTTCGCTTGCTTTGCGTAAGACCGACGTGTTTGTAGTCCGGTGCAAAGTCGTTGGCCGACGCAGGGATGTAAGCGGGGAACGGACCGTCGTGGAACCAGCGGTGTGACAGAATGGCTTCGAGTGTGGGGCGTTTCTCTGTAAGTAGAAGTCAGCGGTCGGAGTCACGATGCGAACGGAACTGGGCGACCGACCTGGATCTGTGTTGAGGATTGACATGATGAGCTCTTGCGCCGAGTGCGAGATCTCCTTGTCTGCTGGGAATTCATAACGGTTCTCCCTTATTCTCTTGTATATAGCTTTGACGTCTTTTGTCTGGAATGGCGGCTTGCCGATGAGGAGGGTGTAGCTGTGTGGTTCGTAGCGTGTAACGTGAGTAAGATTTGCAATCGGATGCGATAGTACGGGACTTACAGGATGACGCCGACGGACCAGATGTCGACTTCAAAGCTGTGTCCATTGGCAGTATCGAACAAGACTTCTGGGGCGATATAATTCGGTGTACCGCAGATAGTCCTATGGCAACGCCATCAGCACTGTGACAGTGTGATCTGTGCAACAACCGTGAAGTATGGGTAGAGCTCACTTCTTCCTGTCTCCAGGCTTCTCGATCAAAGCGGCCAACCCCAGATCTCCAACTTTCACATTCATATCGGCGTCCAAGAACAGGTTGCCAAGTTTGAGATCACGGTGAATGACGTTTGTCTGATGCATGTATTGACATGCGGCGATGAGTTGGACGAGGTAGTATCGCGCTTCTGGCTCTGAATACCGTTTTCTTCGGCGGAGCAGGTCCATCATGCTCTACAGGATGATAAGGTCGGATTAGCTTCCTTGTTCATGTCTCGCATATCGACGGTCTCCGAGCCCGGATATAGTGAACGCGCATGGAAAGGCCGAGGTGGAATGGAGATGGAGAGGGCTCAGGTTGGATAATGGAAGTCTACGACTCACCCCGTTCTCGCATAATTCAAGCACCATGTAGACATTCTCATCATCCTCGAAACAATCGTCGAAATGGACCACGTTGGGATGATCCAGCATCTGATGGAGCTTTATCTCTGCCCATAACTACGAGTGTCGAATGATAAAATCACTGAATCAGTTCCTTCTCTTCTCGACAACCATCCAATGAGCAGTACGCGACAAGCTTGTCGTTGAACTTGTGCAGAGCGAGATTCGGGACACACCTTGGTCTTGTTCTTCTTGGTCTTTATACTCGCTTTGCTGACCACCTTGACGGCTTTCCGTGCTCCATGCGAGTCTTGAACCTCGTACACTCTAGCAAAACCACCCTGCAACAATCAAGGTTCATTGTACAAGGTCAGCACAGAGCTCAATTTCAACATCGAGCTCAACCAACGTGGCTTCTGCGCGAAAGGAATGGTACGCACCTCGCCAAGAAAGCCGACTCTACTGAACACACTGCCTCGTTCTCTATCTTTAATGATCAATGGCGGACTGGGCGGGACGGGCTTCTTCTCTTTTTGCACTTGTGCTTGTACTTGCGCCTGTGGTTGAGCGCCAATAGGCGGTGGTGTTGATACCATCTTCGTCCGGTCACCTCGCTTTCTCACTGCGTTGCCAAGTGCTAATCGTTTTCCCAAGATGCAACTGGCGGTCTGGCAAGGGTGGGAAAGGCGACAGTGCTGTGGATGTCTTATGCGGCTATGTTGGAGGAAAGATCTACAGTTGTAGTATCGTTGGTCAAAAGTAGAAGCGATAACCAACACTGTAACCCGGCCAGGCCAGGGTCTATGAGAAGCTGATTGTTGACAAACAAAAGAAAGTCACTCGCGTGCATTCAACCACAGTAATGTTTATAAACCCTATTACCGCACTGTGGCACTCTGACTATTCAACTAACTCTAGTCTTATATCCTTGATGCTTGCTTTGATGGATGATCAATGATGCTTGGACACGAGCAGCAACGACGACTAGCATTGACATTGCATGTCCTATGCATTCAGAGACCGAGTGGTGACGCGTTCTGGTGACAGCGACACTCTTATTTGTACAGTACATGCTTCTTCCGTTTACTTTATTGCGCTATTGCACTTTGCGCTTTGCACTTTCCGATGAGACTCTGCCTGATCCATACTGTATTCCCTATGTACCTATGCGCCCCTAATCCTTCCCTTTGGTCTTGAGGCCAGATAACATCTTGGCCAACGTATGTATTTGTCCTTTCAACTTCGGCTTGTTCGGCGTCGTAGCGACCGGCGACGACGGTCCATGTGCAGGTCCAGGTCCAGGCTCGGTGGCGTATGTGTTCGTCACAGATGGCGCGAGTACAGGTAGCGGCACGAGAGATGACTTGACCGTAGATGAGCTTTCGGCTGATGACAAGGTAGGTCGAGAGTACACTGAGACCGTCGCTTCATCGCGATTGGGTTTTGCCAACCACGATTGCGATGTGAGGTCGTCGGAGCCCTGTAATGGTAAGCCAGGCGGGAAAGCCGACTTGTAAGTGGTCGACGACGTCGGTGGTTTGACTGTAGAAGCGATCGGTACGGATGGGCGGGTAGTGTGACTGATCGTCGGGCCTAGATTTCCGATTGGCCTGTGATGGGATGGATGGGAGAGGAGACTGGGCTTGCCAAAGGCTCCCATGGACTCCATGTTGCCCGTGATAGCAGCAGCTGCGATCGCCGCTTTCCTGGCTCTCGACTTGTCCTCGTCTGAACGAGCCTGTGCCGCCGCGCGGCCTTGTTCCCCAGCATCGTCAGTCCTCGATTTAGGCTTTCGCCAATCGTCGTCGACGCCGCCGCTCCAGCTAGTTGCACTTGAGACAGGTCCGAAGCTTGACAGCGCACTGCTGATGCCGGAACTGGCCGTCGTCGTCTGCCTGAAAGTTGGCTTGTACGCCAATTGACCTTTGCTTCCATGTTGCAATTTAGCCGGTGCTGACATCTTAAAACTCTCGTCTCCGTCCCTCTCGGCAACTCTCCTGGCGAGCGCCGCAAGCTCAGGATTGCCTTGAGAGAGTTTCATCATATCCCGCCACTTGGACTTCTTTGCCACCGCTGCCTGAGCAGGGGTGGTGCCCAGCGGAGGAAACTCTTCGATCCGAGTAGCATCGAAGCCGTCGACCTTGTGCATCTTGCTCATCTCTCTTGCGAGACTCTGTGAAGCTGAAGCCAGTTCCGCAAGCAAGGCGTCGCGCTCCTCCGGCGACACGTGACCTGATGCGGCCGCGGCAGCAGCAGCTTGGGCGCCTTTGCCTTTACGTTGCCCGCGTTTGCGTCGCTTCGCTTGCGAAAGAGAGCGAGCAGTGTCATCACCGTCGTCTCCCTTGCTATCCACTCCTTCTGGCGAGGGTGCTTCGCTAGCATCGACCGGTGTGGGTTGTTCATCGACAGTGGTCGCAGATACCATCTCGTCGAATTCCAGGTCAGGTGTCGGTAAGGTATGCTCAGCGATTTCGCTATGCGCAAGTGTCGAGGGAGGAGGAAGGCTCGACAAAGCTGGAGCTGGTGCTGAGGATGTCAAGCCCGATGTTGCTGCTTTGCGTTCGCGCGCGGACACCGCGTCGACTGGAGACTTTGCGAACAAGCCCTTGTCGGTAGGCTGCTTTATAGTTTCTAATCTAGAAAGCTTGAGGGCATGGAGTGCCTTTCTGCCTCCAATCATCTCCGGTAATGTCTTGATCCACTTTCCGAACTCTTGAGCAGTGACTCGAGCGTCGACATCCACACACAACACGTGGTTTGCGAGATAGGAAGCAACCTCGCGGCCGATACCCGTGAATTTGGTAAGCAGGAAACCAACAGGATCCACCAGGAAGTTATCGAAATTGAGATCGCCAGGAGTTGGGTCCTTCCATGGGTTTCGGTGGAAGAGCATGTTGATGAGGACGATTCCCAAGGACCACACGTCCGCAGGCGCAGGGAAATACGTAGGACCGAGATTGTTGCGGCATTCTGCGTATGTTCAGTTCCAGCCCAAACCATCAAATACATGATACTCACCGTAAGACATGTACGGCTTGCTGCCGCACTCGACATCACCACTCTCGTCTTCGGTCGTAGCCAGCCCAAAGTCGGTGAGCTTGACCACTACCTTTCTCTTGGCCTGCGGCCCGAAGTCGACCGGACCATCGCCTTCGCCGTCCTCGCCGTATTCGCCATCTTGAGCCGTTTCTAATTCTATCGAGTCGCAGCAAATGAAATTTTCCGGTTTGATATCACGATGACTGACGCCTGCATCGTGGCAGATGGCGACAGACTCGCACATCTGGGCGAACATCGAAGCGATGAGCCGTAGACGCCTTTGGCTCAAAAGGGTATTGGCGGAGAACGCGGACAACAGACTAGGCGTGGGCGGGGTTTGTGAAGGTGTAAACTGCTGACTGTGATGGTGGCCGTTGTGATGAGCGAAGAGAAGGGAAGCGGGCGAGCCGCTGTAGTGAGAGTGCGGTGAGAACGCATTGCTGGGAGAACTGGAAAAGGATGACGACATGTTGCCGAGATTCGTGAACATTTGTGATGAAGAGAATGGGATCGAGGAGGATGACAGCTTGGAAGACGACATGACATGGCGAGACTCGTCGGGGAGCTGTGCCGGTGCTGCCTGTGGAGAGGCATCGCGGGATTTCTCAAGCCAGAAAAACCTGTTCGTAATCAGTCAGGAATCTTGAATCGACCACTCAGTCTCACTCACAGATCTTCCCCTGGGCACAGTTCAAGCATAAGAAACAGCCATTTCCTCGTCTGCCAAGTCTGATAAAGCGTAACAATGTTCTGATGTGAAGGCAAAGAGAGGTGAATTGCTGCCTCGAACAGTTGCGTCTCCAGCTGTTCCTCTTCAAGATCCTGCTTGCTCAGGCACTTCAAAGCTGCGGATGAGATGTCTGTCAGCGGTATGCCAGATATTGCTGAGTGATCAACTTACCATACTCGCGCTTACGACCGCCACGCTCTTTGACCAGATAAACAACAGCGTAGCTGCCAGTACCCAGTCGGCGCACCACCTCGTACCGCTTCTTGACTCCGGAGCTCTCGCCTCGGACAGCTTTGCTGACCTCGCTTCCACCTCTGCGCAAAGGCATCCCAACATCGTCGCCTCCCTCTGACGTTGTTTTGTGCACGGCTGGCACAATGACTTCTCCTTGAAACACCAATCCTTCGCCGATTATCGTACCAGGGGCCAAGACTTCCTCGACCTCACGAGACGCGTCTGAGAGTCCGGTCCACGTACGTCCTGCATCGTCGCTTTCCTCCTGATCCATACTGTCATCAACGGCCTCGGTCTCATCGTCTCCTCCATCCAGTAACATTCCGCCAGCAGGCTGCCAATCTTCCGTGTCGTTTGAACCGGAAGGCCACGTTTCTGCCATATCCACCAAGACCTCCTTGTTCGCTGCATGCCCCTCTTCTCCGCGCGGTGTCACCGTTGTTGAGTTTTTGTTAGGGGTATCTTGACCGCTCTGCTGTCCTGGTAACGGTGCTGCATTACCGCGAGGCGTACGCGATCGAGAACGAGAACTCAAGCTGATTGACACGATGGCTGCAGAGTTACGACGGGAGCGCGGCGGGAGATCTTGCAGAGCGCCGCCTCGAGGCGAGGATGCCAGTGGCCGTGGAGATCCATCCTGACCGTAAGTGTACCCGAATTGGAACGTTTGCTCCACCGGGGTAGCCAGTTGAGGAGACATCGATGATAAGCGGCGGTGATGGGTCGGTCCAAGCTGCAGCTGGGGTGGTAGTCGGGGAGAACCGATGGCCGATGCCTCCATTACCGCTGGCAGGGTCTGATGGACGGGCGTAGGGCTGAATCCCATGACAACGCTTGTTCGCGAAGAGCTTGTCGGAGGCGATTCCGGCATGCTAAAGTCTAGCGGCTGAGATGCAGAGGTATTCGGAAACCGGGATGGCGCAGACATTCTGGGTGGGCGAGGCGATGAGGGGCCGGCTTGGCCGGGACGGGGCGACTGGGTAGGTGATTGATGGGCATAGGCACCAAGAGGGGGGAGCGGAGGAGCGTCGCTCATGGTGCCATGCGTGTGCTGTGCGGCTTTCGAAGGCTTGTTTCTGGAAAGTGGATGACAGGGATGTTCGAGCTCGGTCCCCGTCGAACCCAGAAGCCTTCCACTTCTGAATCACCTGCACCGCCTCGAATGGAAGGGCGCCGGTGGACGATGCAGAGCGAGCGAACCTGTGGAGACCAGCGCACGAGGGTGTCAGTGCTGTCACTAGACTGTGTGCGAAGTCTCAGCGGTTTGACAAGTGCGAGAACGGAAGCCTGCTCACCGATGCCAGCTTGAGCTCCAAACTCCACAAAATTGCCTGCAGTGAGGACCGAGGCCAGCCCTCTGTCGCTTTACACGTAATCACGAGACGTTCAACGTGATATAATGCGAGGCAGACCCCCTTCCGTCCTTCCTTTGATAGTGTGGAGCAGGTTGCGAGTGTTGGTCTGCGCGATCCACTGTGCGTTTCCAGCGCTTTCGGCGTGCTCACACAGGAAGACCGGGAGGTGTAAAGGAGCCTATGCCTGATTGCGTTTGATGAGAATGGTCTAGATGGCCGAGCGTGGGAAAGCTGATCCTATGCTCTGGCAACAAATATTGATGGAGTTGAGACGAGGACAGAGGTCAAGACCGGGATGCTATGCTATAATAACCAAGTGAAGGAGACGATGCCGATGCGAAGAGAAAGGTGAGAACGAGAGGACAATGGTCGAATGGACGGTGATGAGGATGATACTGATGGGCGTTTGCTCCACCAGAGTATCTCAAATACGTTCGCCCCGTGACCGGAAGGAGAGGGACCGTTATGATGCGATCAACGATACCTCGCGAGGTGATTTGCCGGCGGCGAGTGATTGAGTGTGGGGTCGTGGGGGGTGAGTTGGGCCGGAGGTGGTCGACGTGGAAAGTAAAGAGTGAGTGGAGGGGATAAGCGAGAGGAGATGAGGAGCGGAGTGGATGGTCGTGGTGGGTTAGAAGGTTGGGATGAGCTGGAGCCAGAGCTGGAGCCAGATAGCGTGTGGAATGAGACTATGGACTATGGGTGTACGATGTCTACGTGTGTATCAGTGTGGTGGTAGAGATGGTGGCACATGGCAGAAAATACCACTACCGCAGTCGAGTTTAATCGTGCACTGTGTTATGGTATTGACTCGGAATGCTCTATAGTGCTAATTACCGCTAATAGCAAATCTGATATCCATGAATCCCCTTCTGCGACACCCAGTATCCCGAGCCTGCCCCAATGGCTCTCAAGCTCAAAACTATACAAATGCTCTAGCCGGAATCACCATGTGCTGCCAACTGCCATCTATCGGTCATATACGGTCCTCACCAGGTACTTACTGCATCGAGGACCATGAGGTCCACCTCGGTAGCCCAGAAAAGCACTGGCGGGCACGGAAGTATCGACGAGCGCATAGGCATATGCATAAATCCTTCGAGAACATTGTGGATTCTACTGTCGTTAATTACGGATGCGGAGCATAGCTCTCAGCTCTCAGTTCGAGGCCGCCTCGGCTATACCGTTACTCGCTCCACTAGTCTGTTGCGGAACTGGAAAGTGCAACCCCAGTCCCGAAAGCGGTAAACACCCTCGGCACCCCTCTGGCGAGTACCGAGTACCGACCACCGAGTCCTCCGTCGGGATGCAATCACGCAATCACTCGAGCCAAATCTCGCCGACTTTTACGAATGTTGAATATCGAATGCATCACACCCTGAGACGCCGCAAGGCTGAAAGAGCACAAGTGCATGAAGCGTCGATATGCATCGGTTAACAGGCTCGTATGAGTTCAAGCTCGCATGGTGCATACAAGCGAACCTGCTAGCCACAGTGCATGCAATGCATGGGAACATCGTTGAATCGCTCGATTCATTCGTTCCAATACAATACAGTAGCACTAGCACTAGCATGTGCAAAGATCTCAAAGATTACGTTGCACCTCGCGCAGAGTACGTCAATCGGACCAAATAGATATATCGAAGCTCATCCGATATCTGCTTGACGCACGCAATGCCGATTGATAATGCATCATAAGCGCCTATCTTGCTATCGCCGCCTCCACTGATCCCCTAGGTACCTCGAGAACCGTTATCATCGGTGATGGCGCCGTTAGTCGCGGGATGGCTTTGACTAGCGGATTCGCGCCAGTCTGTCAGTACACTGTATGTAATACTGAGGCGGTTACACTCACCCATTCGCTCCGTGAGAGTCACCAGATGCGTCCGTCACGGTGGACGACCGGGTTTGAGGTGCAGCCGCGTCGTGCAGGGCAGTATCGAGAGATGAGGGTACCGGCGCTGCTGCGCCGATATCTCTCGTCACCGTGACCCTTTGTTCAGCCCAGATCTCGTCCTTGAACCGACGGCCGTTGTCCGTCCAATATTGACCTCGCGTCGGAGCGCCTGACCTATGGGTGGACGATGACGGAGTGGAATGCGTGCCCTGGGTCAGTATTATCCTTCGCCAGAGCTGATCACTCACGGATACTCAAGGTACGGAAGCACAGTATCGATACCGTCGGCCGTCGTCTGGTGGATAGTGCCATTGCGATCGAGCTGATAATGCACATCGCCGCGTGCTACTGCCCCAGCCCGGCCGTGAGTCCTATGATGATCGTCAGCCCACACCGTCCGACCCATAGAGAGCCGCTTAAAGTACCCAAAGTCCAGTCCTGCTGCTTGGTGGAGAGGCGCTGCAAGAGTGAAACACTGTAGATGCGAGACTTACGAGCTCCCATTAGTACTGCGGAGCATGTTCAGTCGGTTGTGTCAGCTGCGAGAGACAGCGGACTGACCATTACAGTAGGATGTGGGCACTATACTTACAGGTGGTTGTCGCCTGACATGCTCGGTCGTTTCGTATGTAGTGACGCTGAAAAAATATGCAAGTATGGGGATTGTTAAGTGAGTTGTGGATGAGTCGTCAACGAGGGAGAGAAGTGAGCATGTCAAGAGAAGAGACGTGGTCAATCAAGACATATATACGCTCTTCTGGACATGACAGCAGAGCATCCCCAACGGGACAAAGCTATGTCAGAAGGCCGTCGCAGCGAAGACGTGCTTGAGGGAACGGGGAGGACTTAAGTCCCCGAGTCCTCGAAACCTGGCCTTGATGATGGCCTTCACACGATGTAAGGAGGAGAAATGCTGCTTGAGACAAAAAAATTCCTGTATGCAAATCTCTCATCAAGTCGAGAGTGACGAGCACGGGCGACACCACTCGCAAGGTACATTAACCTGTTCAGGCCTACTACTATAGCAAAAGAGCAAGGGTGGAGTCAATGCAATGCAATGTAATGCGCAGGCAGCGTTCGTCAGTGCAGATTGAGCATGCCGCGATTCGTCAGACGCAGTACACTGCATATGATGATGGGATTAGTCTATGTATGCGGTCGAGGGAGCAAGGCGAAGACCGTGCCCATACTCGTCCTTTCTTAAGCTTTCTTCGTCGACAAGTGGATAATGTTGAAGGTCAAACTGTCACGAAGAACGTCAACCGTTAATTCTGCTCGAGAATGACGCATGAATTAGAAAACAGGGCAGAAGAACTTACCAGAAGATCATGACGAGCAATCCGTAGATGGCCAGAGCCAAAGCGAACCACTTGGTCCGTCCGGGTTCTTGTCGGAATAACCTAAAGTAGAAGAAGCCCGGAAGGATGAATGAGATGATGGTCGATCCCGTCGAGCCCACGAAGCCGAGCACTGTGTCATAAAACGGTAGCGTCAGCGAGCCTCATACCAGTCAGTGCCATACGGCTGTAGCGCAAGGAAGAATGAGGTACTGACCAACTTCGAGCTCGTGGACGTTGTACGCGATCAAGAACCCGGAGAGCAGGATGCCCAGGGTGATAGTGATGAATTCCGTTCGGGCCATTTCGTTCCGGACGGGAACACCATGATCATCGGGCCCGTTCTTGGGTACGAGCGGGTCGTCCTCATCGTCCTCGCCTGCAACTTCACTTCCCTCGTCGTCCACTTCTGCGCCAGGCGCAGTTTCGGCATGATGACGTCTCTTGAAAATGCCGTGAGTGAGGTGATGTACGCTGCCCCGACAAGGAAGTAGTTGGAGCGGATACGATAAGCCGACCAGCATAACGATGCCCAGTCGACCAATCGCGATGAACAGCGAGGTTGCAGGGTACCTGATATGTTGTGAGCTGTGCTGCATGTGTGTAGGAAGTCTTCACTTACATTGCGATGATGTTGCTGCCGACTTTGCTTCCGAAAGTGAGATAGCCGATCTGTCGTTAAAATTAGCTTCTATCTTACACTTCTAAGGAACTTGTTCATTACGCACGATACCAAGCTGCAATTGCAATCCGTCAGTTAATGCTGAAACATAGAAGAATGAGAATGTAGACACGCACGACTTCGTAGACTACCGCCGCAGAGCCAATCGACGAAACGATGACTGTGTTCATCCTCCTCTGCGTCTTGTCCTCAAGCTCATTGTAGATGGGAAAGAGCTACATTCGGCTCATGAGCTCGATACTAGACGGAATAAGAGAAATGGCTCACGTTCTGCGCACAAGTGTAGGCAAAGACTTGAACTGGGAAATTTGCGGCGGTACTCTTCCCGAATCGGAAGAGCACAACTTCCCCTCGAGTGGGGCTGACGCCCTTGAGGAAAAACCATCCAACAACGACGAGAACGAGGCTTCGGAAACAAATCAACTCGGGTCGAAGAAGCGTATCGTTGCAGCTAAAGATACTTACTATACGACAGTAAGCAACGCGATCTGACTTGTGAATCGTAAGGCGTCCAAGGTCCGCAGGAAAGATAGCGGGACAATGACGAGCATGACCATGAATAGCCAGAAGTGGGCTTGGAGCAGTATAGAGTCCTCTGCCAGAGGGTGATTCACGGCTTTCGCCAGAGTGTAGCTGACCTGAGGCAAGAGCGTCTGTAACGTATGGTCAGAAGGCGGATTGGTGTCATGATAGGAGAGCGCTTACTTTGCAGATGATAAGATAAGAGACCGAGACACCGAAGCATTTGATGGCGACAGCGAGCTATACCACGAGGCGTAAGCATAAGGCTTGAAATAGTGAGAACGGGGCACTCACGTCAAACAGTCTAGTCGCCCAGCCTTTACCAAACGTCAATCTGGCAACTTCGTTGAAGCTCGCTTTCCGCCCTTCGTCACCTGGTCTCTTGCCTACTTCCGCCGCGCACCTGCTGAGCAAGTACAGCCCGAAGATCATAGTACCTGCTGAGAATACACAGGATATGATTCCATTGACCAGTCCCATGGAAGCGAAAGCTGATGGGAAGGCTAGAGCTCCTGCGCCAATGACGGTGTTGGCGAGGTTGGTCACGGACGAGCTGATCGAAGCGTGGCCGTCAATCACGACGACAGAAGTCTGCCGCTCTCGCTGTCTCCGTCTGTACGAGGAGTCGGCCGGAGGCGCCGACACCGTCCCGTAATCCCTTTGCGACATTTCAGAATCTTGCGATTCCGTCGATGTTCTGATAGACGTTTGAGGCAGAGGCGAAGGTGAGGGAGTCGACGAGCTGGATCGGACCGGCTGCAGGCGGATAGTAGGGTATATCTTGCGCAAGCTCGTTGAGGGATTTGTCGAGTGCTGTCCAGAATCTTTCCTGTTGTCTTACGTTCAGATTGACAGCCAAGTGGACTGAGGACAGACAAGGTGGCTTTTGGGCACTTTGTAATCGACCTATGGATGCCTCGACAGAGCATATCTCTATCGCATCCACATCTACTCAATATAGAAAAAAGTCGGTCATCGCCGAGTCTGACGCATATGGTCGACATGAGGCAAACGAAGAATACGTAATCAGTAACGTTGTAGACATTTGATTCCGCCGATGTGTATACTCATTTTCTCAGCGCGCCTGTTTTGTTGACGCGAGTGGAAACGAATATGTCAACAAACATCTTTGATTCAACTTGTTCGAGCATACTACGTTGAACCACATGTACTGATCTCTCCACGCCAGCACCTTCGACCTCGATTCATCGACATACGACATACGATCACGATATACGGTAGTTTGTTACTCTAACGACGACTCGACTCACGACTGATTCGGTGCCATGTTTGATCACGAGGGCAGAGAGGAAACACCGGTGCCCATGGCACCACAAATAGGAACACTGGGGAGATTGACGTTGATCAAGCGAAAAGGCGGAAGTGATGTTCAGACATTCCCGTTAGATGCTGAGAGGATCACTTTCGGACGGTGAGTTGCTCGTGCCCAAGCTAAGGAGCGATCTACTGCTGATCATAAATCTCTTCGTCCAGCGACTACGACTGCGATGTAAGTCAATTGATCGTTGTCCAGATTCTCGACCTGCTTACCATTGACCGGTACATAGGTACGCCTATACTACTCGGACGTCTCAAAGCTCCACTGCGAGATCAAATTCGATCTGCAAAACGGACAAGTAAGCCTGTCATGACCGCTGGAATAGGAGCGGAAGTTGACTGTGCATTCAGGCAACATTGCAAGTCCACGGTTCGAACGGAGTCTTGCATACAAAAGCAGGTGGCTCTGCGACCCTGCACAAGCCGCCCATGGCCATACCACTCTCCGACAAGGACGTGATCACAATTCGCAAAAAGCCCTTCCGGTTCGAATACGGAGTCAGCGAGACTCTCACTTCTGCCTATTTCTCTCCTGCGGTTCATGCTGGTGCCTTGCCCGCCGCTGCGCCATCTCCAATCAGAGCCTCGTCTTCTGATGCTATTGCTCAGCCTACTCGCCGAAGAGCGTCACACCGTCTTTCTCTCGTTCCTGCTGGCAAGACCTTTGTTCCCATGTCACCCGTCAAAGACCGACGCCATAGCTCTCTTGGTCTTGGTGGTATGACCGCAGCGAGAACACCAGCGGGCAAGTCAAAACTCAGCGAGGTGGCTCAGCCGGAATTGCTTGATGAAGAACACGAAGAAGAGGGCAATCAGTCGGTCATTGATGTCGCCAATGGAGATGAGGGCGACGTTGTGTACCTTGAAGCAACGGGAGAGAAACAGATCGAGGAACCGGTGGCCATTCCTCAGATCCAAAAGGTATGTTCTTTACCTTCTATAACACCAGCCATGATACTAAGCTACGTTGCAGCCGCTTCACAGCAACCCGTTCATGACCCCGCAAGCAACTCGTAAAGCGCCGTTGCGCAACACGAGCGTGGTTCCTCGCACTCGTAAGATGACCGCAACGGCGAACAACGATAGCGAGGCGCATAAGCAGAGCGAGCCCGTGGAAGAGGACGCTGAAGTCAACACTCCCGAGTCGCCCCAGACATCGCGCTCGATCCCGCTACCATCTGTTCCTGATACACCAAAGACTGCACCTGCGACTCCACCGGCGCGCAGCGGGTCAGCCGCGCCGGTGCCAGCGTATGTTGCGCTCTCTACGCCTAAAGGTCCTGCGACACTCCGCAAGGCCCTCCTCCTCCGCTCTGCCCGTAAAGTATGGGAGGAGTCGAGAGCGTCAGGTGTCGACGGTGCAATTCAGATTGGTGATATCGAAACGAGACGCAAGAGCACCAGCCCTAGGCGCAAGTCTGGTCGAAAGAGTGCTGTCTCTGTAGCCCTGTCCCACGTTCCAGACGAGGCTCCTGAGACCGAACAGCCAGAGGCTCCCGAAGTGCAGGAAGAGGTGTCGGAACCGTTCGTCGAACCTCAATGGATCGGCGAGGATGGTACCGCTGAAAGGTCGTTTGAGTCAGATTCGTCCGGCTTTGACTCGCTTGAAGCGGATATGTCATTGGACCTGGTGAGTTATGTCACACACTAGTGGAACAGCGAAACTGAGTTCCTTTCGACTAGGCGGCGCAAGCTATCCCCGATGGCCTGCCTCAGTATCTCACTCTGGAACACGAGGAACAGTTCTTGAATGATGACGTCCCTGCAAACTATGAGGAAGAAGCGCAAGCCGACGAGGACGACGAGGAGTACATAGAAGAAGATCAAGACGAGGAACAAGAAGTGATCGAAACAAACGCTGACCAAGAGATTGTTGACGACCATGAGATGGAAGGGCTGGACAACGAAGAAGACGAAGCAAGGTCGCTTCCAGGTACTCCGCGGATCGTAAGTACAATGGCTGACTCCCAATTGCTGCGAGCTGACACCTAGGTTCAGCGTAAACCTTTGGCTACAAATTTCTTCACTCCTCAGCCTCAGAGAAACATTGCTAAGCAGCCTCGTCGCTCGCTCGCTACCATCGGTGGCCCAGCTGTCCGCTTCGAGCGTCTGCCTGGTACCCCAGGCTCAAGGAGAGGCGCACTTGCGCCGCCCGGCTCTATGGGCAAGCCAAGTAGGCGCGTCACCATTGCGGCACCTCAGAACGAGGTGAAGGATGAGGTCGTTATTGAGGAGAAGGTCTTTTCCACCCCTCGTAAACCTCAAGCAACAGCTGCGGATGTGAGTAGTCATCTGAGTTGACGGAATCATGACGCTAATAGCGCGCAGTTCAAAAGTCATCACGAAGCCCTGGCGACCCCTCGTCAACTGCCTGCGCCTCCCATGAGCGGCTTCAGGGAGCGTGTGCACGACGTGCTCGTCTCCGATTCCGCAACGTCTCCCACGCATCGCGCCCTTGCGCCTCGAACGCCTGAGAGCGAACCCGAAGGTGAAGAGGTGCATGAGTCAAAAGCTCTGGCTGTCCCCCCGACGCCAATGGACGACATCAAGAAGCGGCTCAACAGTATCCGCAGGCAGAGCGTTCACCGACAAGGCGCACATGACCGTAGAGCAACAGTGGGATTCGTGCTTCCTCGAACCCCGAACAACAAGCCAACAAACAATCACGGTGCATTATACAGTATCGCCACAACACGTCAGCTCGGTACGCAGGTCCCAAGGACGCCCATCTTCCCGCAACTGAAGCGCGATACTCCCATTTTCCCCAAGATCGTCCACTCAGCAGAAGCTGGGTCTCACCCTCGCGCAGCACCAGGTCGGGCGGACGCGCCGTCGTCACCGGAGCTGGAACAGCCGTCCAGTCCCTCCACACCTTCATTCACGGGCTTGCGCGAGATGCTGAAGCCTGCTGCGGTCGCCAAGACTCCTTACATGGGTAGTATTCGCAACATGTTCCCATCCCCTGCCAAAGAGACCCCGTCGCCTTCTCTAGCAGGAGTGAGAGACCTCCTGGCCCAGCCAGCTGCGGTGCCCGCCACACCAAGCTTCTCTGGAATGCGGGCTCTGTTCGGGGCCGGGGCCAAGACGGTGCCGCCCACGCCCGCCATGGAAGGATTGCGGGAGATGTACGAAGAGGACGAGGAGGAAGAGCACGATATCGATCAAGCTCTCAATACCAGCATCGAACACGGGCAGCCGGCTGCGGTAGACTTGAGGAAGAAGGTCGTTCAGTCCAAGCTGCCGAAGCCATCTGCGTCAACATCAACTTCAGCCCGAACCAAACGAGCAGCTCCGGCAGCTTCTACCAGTACCGAGCCAGCTGTTGCTGCAGCGAGTAAGACCGCCTCGAAAATTCCGGCTCGAAGGGGCAAGGCTACAATCAAGGCAGAACCAACTTCGGACGCTGCGTCAATTGCAGAAGAACCGAAGTCGAAACCCTCTCGAGGCCGTAAAGCAGCTTCGGTCGAGACTCATACCATCCATCACGAGGCTGAGCCTATCTCCAGATCGACCCGCTCAAAGAGGACTGCCAGCGTGGATCCTGACCCGTCGCTCTCGCACGTTCAGGAGAGCAGATCGCGCTCCACTCGCTCGCACGTCAGTGAAGAGCCGGCAGAGATGTCGGTCATTATCGTCGATGCCGATGTCGAAGTCGAAGAAACGAAGACGAGCCGCAGTCGCTCGACCTCCTCCAGAGCTACAAAGGTCGAGGTAGCAGCGGAGGATGAATCCGAACAACCTTCCAAACCAAGCGCCAGAGGCTCGAAGCGAGTATTGGCGCAGATAGACGAGCAGCCCGTCACCGCCGAAGCTCCGAAGAAGAGTATCAGCGCGCCAAGCAGGTCTCGTAAAGCCACCACGACCTTGACGTCGTCCAAGACTGCGACTAGCACCACGCCAGCATCTGCGCCTGCAGCCAGTCGACGAAAGGGCAAAGCGGCGGAAACGGACAAGGAGAACCACGAAGAAGTGTCTGTTGCAGCGGAACCGACAAAGACTGTCCCGAAGAAGAGGAGCGCTGCATCCTCTTCCGCGAGTGCAGCGGCGAAGAAAGAGTCTGGGTTGCCTGTGCCTGTGGCCACGACGAGGAGCACGCGGAGTCGCAAGTAGGGAGTGAGAGGGCCATTTCAGTTCGTGATATAATTGTGATAGATGTGCTGCGTTCTTGGACTTTCTGTAATTACCTTTAGTGCATGCTTGGGATACGTGTAGGATAGATCTGCTTTGGAGCGCTGGTAGAGCGAATAACCTTGCCTTGATGATATATCTCATTGTGTAACGATACTCCAAATGCCATGCGTATGACCGAGTCAATGAGCATTTGAGCATCAATCATAAAAAGTATAAGTCGAGACAGAGACCCGCCTCATCGCGGCTTCAATTAAGGCTCTCGATCCTCGATATATTCCCGCTGAGCTGAATTAGGTAGGTACACAAGGTACACAACCAGTCGACTTTGTCAACTCGACTCGTCATTCGGAGAATTATTCATGATACCTCAGGGTAGCGCAGAGAACAGACACCTAGTCAAAAGTAAATCTCCGACATATTACCATTTTCGAGACCCTGAGTAGAACTGAGTGAGTGAGAGTAGAGTACGAGTACGAGTGCTTCTTCTTCGTGACTTATAGTGCATGGTCTGGCCATCTCCGTCTTCACAGCCATGCATCGCTGCCACGTCGATGTCATCCATGGCTACTTCCGCTGATGAGTGTAGTATTGGTGGTGAACATTCTCCAGTGCACACTCCCATATCGCTCAGCTCAACAAGAGATCTCCGCATTATACACACCGGACAGAAGGATTCCGATATGATACCACATAAAAGCTTGATCCACGCGCACGTCTATACGTACGTACATACACATACGCACATACATACTCTGATGCGCACACAGATATACAACCCCGATCGTTCCGGTGCCCAGCCCTACCCAGCTGTCCAGGTTCCAGGTCTGCGATGACTCGCCGCATGCATTGACCCTGAGGACGTACGACGTCGGCACGGTAACGTATCGGTGGTGGGATTTAGTCAGTGGTCTAGTCGTCTACCGAAAAGCGCCACAGCTACCGACGAGCGAGTGACTGACATACTAACATTATTGTGCGCGGGGGGAATTAAGCGTGGTTCGTGGTAGATGCTAAGATGCTGGATGCTGGACCTGGATTCCCCCTGTGGACCCTGAATCCCACCCAATCGCGCAGTATGCCAGTAGACGCCATGACTAAAGTGACAGCACTAGCACTTGTAGCAAATTACTGTACGACTATTAAACTATACGAGTACCTCCTGCATAACCCCAACCTCGTGCCGCATTCCCCCCCCCTATTAACCTCATCACCTTCTTCACCTTCTTCCATCTACACTCATTCCTTATTCCTCCATACTTCCATCCGCCCCTTCTATCACCCACCCTCCGTCTCCCATCCATACTCTTACTCTCGCAAGCGTCTGCCCCGCCTCGCTCCCGCCGCGACGACTCTTCATCGCTACGCGACTTACGGCCGTACCTCGGAAAACACCAATACCAATCTTATCACTGGACCATATTCTTCGTCCTTCTTTGTCAGATCTCACATCAGACTCGCCGCTCAGACACCTTTCCCTCTCGGCTCTCAAGTATTTTGGATACCAATCGTGATTTCGGTACTATCCAAGCACGGCGCAGAGTAGATCTCAGTGTAGAACAACTCTTCCACGCGAGTTCAGGTGAGTCGTCTTCCATCACTGAACAGAAGACATCGTACCCCATGATCACGCATGGTCCACCATTCATCATCTTTTTCGGGCTGTCGGCGAGAAGTGGAACACACAGCTGATGTCCGTGTGCATCTACATTTGCTCCCTCTCAGCTGCATCAACATTCCTCTACGTCGTATCATCTCACCGCTGCCCTTCACCACTACCACCCCTCCGCCGGCCCCTTCGATCACCATCCTTTGGACGACACGACAGATTCAATCTTCGAGCACACGCGTCATTCTCTTGTCCCGGTATCAGCCCAATTCGCGTGCCTGACTAGACCGACGCCCATTTCCATCGCTGCACACACACCGCGCACAGACCCGCTGCTAGCGTCATCGCACGGACCTGTCTCTATACCCATCAACGAGGTTCAGGAAGAAAGGATCAGAGGAAGTTAATCAACCCCTTTAGCAGCGTCTCTTCCTTTGCCATCAACCACCTGCTACCATCTCTGACCACGACGACAACGGCGGCCACGAGTTTGATCGACACAACAAGATCAATCTGAAGTTGTCTCCTTTATAACGAGGAAGTCGTCAACTACTCTACCTCTTCAACTTTCTTTAACTACTTCGAACAAGGTGAGTGTCACATCTAGTAATCCATTCCCTACTCTCCTTTGCTCGGCCTCTTTTCATCGCAAACTTGGCTTCTGTCTTCTGTCTAGACAAGACTGTCGAGCACAGAGCCCTCCTTACTTCAACAGTAGCACTGTCAACAATGCTCTGAAAGGAGCTGAGAAGCGTGCACATCGCTCATTGAGTCCGTCATGACGGCATCAGAGGCTCATTGAATGATCTCATTTGCTCAATTATTCATTGCTGTCTCTTCCGATCGAAATCGTTCCGCTCCTCCAGCTCGTATCACCAGAGTACGGATAGCTGATATCATGCGGTCCCTGACCAATCGACCTCTAGCACCTAGAATCATGCCCGAATCACGCGGCCCGCACCCCTCGCATCACCACCACCATTCTCACTCCTCCCACTCGTCACATGCGTATGGTTCTCATCAACAAGCCTCGGCATACCCCCCTTCGTCCTCGCACCACCCGTATCATCACCACACCAGCTCCCGACATGTGTCCAATGGGCTTCCGGCGCCAACTTCCATTGCTGGTCCACCGCCTATGCCGATTCCCATCGCTCCTCAGGACATAGTAGGACCGCCGCCAGTAGCCGTCGGGAACGGACACAATCACCCAGGTCCACCTGGACCGCCAATGAGTCCTGCGGCGCGGGCGGGCAAGGAAAGGATGGACGGGCTTATGTCGCAGCTGGCAAGTGCCAATGAGAACACTTGGATGTTGATCGGTTCGTCCTTCTCGGTCTATGTTGTGGCGCAGTAACTCACATCATACGACTACTTAGGTGCCGTTGCCGAGGGAATGAACAACCAGGATCGAGCGTTGTCCGCTTTTGAGCACGCTCTTCGTCATAATCCCGCATCGGTCCTGGGTCTCAACGCTGTCGCCTCCATCGCTCGAAGTCGGGACAACTTTGATAAAGCCATCGAGTACTTTCAGAGAATCCTCAATATCAACCAGGAGAACGGAGAGGTTTGGGGATCTATGGGTAAGTCTGCTATTCTGGGTGTTGATCGATTGAAAGCTGAATGAAGCTTCTAGGCCACTGCTTGTTGATGAAGGATGACTTGCCCAAAGCATATACCGCATACCAGCAGGCCCTGTATCACCTGCCCAATCCCAAAGTAAGCGTCTTCAAGCTCTTCAAAGTGAGACGACCAGAGCTGACATTCTCGCAGCAAGAACCAAAGCTGTGGTACGGTATCGGCATTTTGTACGATCGTTATGGTTCGTTTGAGCATGCCGAAGAAGCCTTCTCGAGCGTTCTCAAAATGGACCCCAGTATGTCACCCACTTCGAGCGGTGTTGTACTATTACTGATGCTGCTTTAGACTTTGAAAAGGCGAACGAGATTTACTTTCGCTTGGGCATCATATACAAGCATCAACGTAAATTCCAAGCGTCATTGGAGTGCTTCCGGTACATCCTCCACAATCCTCCGCGACCTTTGACATCGTGGGATATCTGGTTCCAGCTTGGACATGTGTATGAGCAAGATCGTGATGTGAGTTGCGCATGCTGAGATATAGTACAATAGACTGACACGACGCAGTACGAATCCGCTCGAGATGCCTATATGCGGGTTCTGAGTCATCAGCCTGATCATGCCAAAGTGCTTCAACAGCTCGGATGGCTTCATCACCAGCCTGGCGCACCATTCGCCGATCAAGACAAGGCCGTGGCATACCTTACCAAAAGTCTCGAGACAGACGGGTCGGACGCGCAGAGCTGGTACCTCCTGGGTCGAGCTTTCATGGCCGGCCAGCGGTACAACAAGGCGTACGAGGCGTACCAGCAGGCGGTGTATCGCGATGGTCGTAACCCGACATTCTGGTGCTCCATTGGTGTTCTGTATTACCAGATTAACCAATACCGAGATGCCCTCGACGCCTACTCCCGCGCCATCAGACTCAACCCTTACATCAGCGAAGTCTGGTACAACCTCGGAAGTCTGTACGAGTCGTGCAACAATCAGATTACCGATGCTATCGACGCATACTCGCGAGCTGCCGAGCTTGATCCCACCAACGGCACTATCAAGCAACGTCTCTCCATGCTTCAAAATGCTGGTAATGCTCCTCTGCCGCCCGCCCCGGGTCCCGTCGACGTGCACCCTTCGCAATACACCGCAACGCCCAATCCCGCGCAACCAGGCGCTGGATCACCCAGCGATTCTCCACACGCTTTGCCGGCTCCCGCAGGTGACTTGCCTGCAGTCGGCCGTGACCTGCCCCCTCCCCCGCCAGGAGGCGAGTTCGGTCGCGAACATTCTCCTGGTCCTTTCCGAGGTGGTAACGCTCCTCCACCGCTTGCGCATGTTGACGAGAGTCGTGGCTCAATGTCGCGACATGCGCCTCTTGCTCCCATGGAGACTGAACGACCAGATAGCACACGCGAGCGCGAGCCGCTTCGTGAAGCACCTCAATACAACGGCTATGGTCGTCATGAACCCGCCGATCCAAGCCGGCGTCAAACCGGTACTCCCCTCTCACCTCGTCGCCGCGATGGATTTGCGCCGCCTGGCTACGCAGCCTATCCCACTCAGCAGAATCCACCTTATGCTCGAGACAGGGAGAGAGAAGAATGGGAGAGGAGCCGCGATAGATCTCGAGCGCCACCAGGAGCCATTATCGACCCTCGTGGCCCGTCACCTCGAATGCAAGACCGAGCGCCTCACCCCGCTGATCCTCGTCAACAACCCTCTCCGCGGATTCCTCAAGACTACCGAGGTGAATACGGCCGACCAGGAGAATATCCTCCGTACGGTTACGACAGCCGTGGACCGTATCCCCCTGGTCCCGACCCTCGGTTCGATGCCAAGCGCGAGATGGACGATACTCGCCGTCGGGATGATTACCGCCGCTTCGACGAGCGCTCCGAGACCAATGGCGCATCTCGTCATCCATCAATCAGCCGGGAGTTCCGTCCTGACGACCCACGCGCGCCAAGCCCAGCACCCTCGTCGAGCAGTAAGGCGGGTTCGAAGAGGCGTGGCGAGAAGCGCGATGACGATAAGCCCGGTGGTGCGAAGCGAGCCAAGGATGACAAACCTCCAAGCAAAAAGTCTAGTGGTGATAGCGCCAAGAAGGAAAAGCCGGTATCGACCAAGGCGAGTCTGAGGCTGGAGGATGACGAGACATCGCCAAGGATCGCAAGTAGTCCTGCTGCTTCAGCAGTTGGAAGTACCCCTCATCAAACGCCCCAGAGGCCCATGCAGTCTCGGACTGTTGACGAAGGTAAGTTCATCGAGGTACTCTATGCCATTTTGTGCTGATTTGTTGTGCAGATTACGATGAAGGCGCGGCCGATGCTCTGATGACACTTCACGGTGATCGCCCGCCAAGCGTCGGAGTCAGCAAAGACACGTCTGCTGCTCGCAACTCCACGCCTAGCCCTCGTGGTCACAGCCCCGCGGCATCTTCGGGTGTTGTTACCGGCAACAAACGAGTCGATCCGCCATCCCCAGCGTCATCCGTCAAGAACTCGCCTCATCGACCGAAGAAGGCTAAAGGGGACGAGAGCGGTTCGGCTTCCTCCCCCCTACCCGGATCCGCGGCGGCGAGCAGGCGGACAGTGATCGAGGTGCTTAATACGCCCAGCATAAACTCGCCTCTTCCATCTTTGCCTGCCACCACGGCCGGAGTGGAAAGTCCAGAGCAAGAGGTAGCTTCCGCCGAAAAGGTCGAACAAGAGGTTACGACAACGACCACGACGGGCTCGCCAAAAGCTGAAGAGGGGGAAATCACTTCCCTGCCCAATGCCTCTGAAGCTAGACCGCCTACTCCCCCTTTGCCAGAGGACGAAAACGCCGCGGCGCCCGCAGCGGTAGAAGCCAAAGTCGGTGATGTGGAAGTCAACGTGACGGTCACTATGCAGCCGGAACCCAGCGCAGATGCAGCTGCAGCCGCAGAAGCGGTTGTGGGTCCGCAGGCAGAGGCGGACGTGAGCGTGGATGGGGACGCAGATGTAAAGATGGCCGAGCCAGAGCCAGAGCCAGAGCCTGAGGCTGAGGCCGTGGGTGAAACTTCGGCGGAAGTCAGTGCGGAGGCAGATGTTGCGCCTGCGACTGAGAAGATTGCGGTCGGGTCAGGAGAAGAAACGGACAAGCCTGTCGAAGAGGCATGAGAGTGTCTTGGAATTAGAGTATGCGGTGTGCAGTGTTAGTATTGCAGAGAATGCAGAGAGTGCATAGAGTGGTCAGAGCGTGCTAGGCGAAAGGGCACGGGCGAAATCTTGATAGAAAGTATTACAAGGTCATTTCAGATGTACAGCAGTGCCATTGATGGAGCTGGTGTGGTCGCTTCATGATTTCCAAGCGACTGCTTTGCATCACTGCGTGCGACATCAAGTACTATCCCTCCTCGCCGCGCACTTTCAATCATCACTTGAGAATCAAGGTACTGCTGTACTGCTATGACAAAATCATATCCCCTCACAAGCTCTTTCAAGCCACTGGACCGCCCTGTTGTCGCCAACTTGTTCCAGGAGAGGCCTGACTTTTTCCAGGATCTCAGCGTGATACTCGTTGATCCACGTTTTCTCCGGCGGGGTGAGGAGGGTCAGATCAACGAGGGAGGTCTGGATGGGGCACTGTAACAGCACATCGATCATAATCATTTGTCAGTCATGACTTCTTGAGCTATATATTCGATTTGAATCCAGATTTGGAAGCGTTGGACTGACCATGGTGACGCGCTCTAGACCCAACCACTCCTTGCTCCCGAAATTGTGCTTGGTCTCTGCCCGGCCGATAATATCAATGTTCTCAATGCGGATCCCGAATTGGCCGTCGGCGTAGTATCCCGGTTCGTTGGAGATGATCATCCCTGCCCTCAAGGCCACTTCGTTGTATGCCGGTCGTTGGCCCACACCTTGTGGTCCCTCGTGCACATTCAAGAAGGAGCCTACCCCGTGCGACGTGGAATGACTAGGTGCACGTTTCATCAGTATTGATATGACTCCATTAAGTTATATTGACTCACCGATAGTCCAGTCCGTCGGACCAGAGCGCTTTTCTCGCCAAGATGTCGCTGTGACGATAGACGAGTCAGCATAGACAGATACATGCACCACACTATCTGTGGCAGATCGGACATACAGTACATAGCCTGGCGAGAGTGTATCAGCGATTGCGACAACTGTTGTAGCGTGTCACTCACCTGTAGTACCCTGAGGGAACACCACAGTATCCAGCGCTTTTCTCGCATGTCAGACCCTGTCCCTTCTCGTATCTCGCTGGCGACCTACCAATATGCCCTTGCAGCTGCAGTCGAAGTCAGACACGCAGAGATCCCATGTCAAATGAACACTTACAACCCTGGTGAAAGCCCTCTTCTCATGTTCACTCGGTGTGCCGAAATGCTATACCAGCTAATCAGCGTCACTCAGAGATGACCGCTCACCAAGGTTCGCGTGACGTCCGTTGTCCCTACATTGAATCGATGTCAAATATGATGGGCGGTGTAAGATATACTCTGTCACGGCTCACCATCAAGATATTGCGCTGGATCCGAAATTAGCTCCTATTGATTTTGTATAGAGTAGAATGGCATACCTCCCGAATCGCACAGATACATCTGGTCCTTGTCTATCACCGCACTGCCTTCCTTTGGCGGAGCATAGTGTATGATGGCTATGTAGATGGTAGGCCCATTAGTCAGGTATTCAATTGTCAAGGACAACACTGCTGTGCCGGTTTGCGAACTCACCTGCGTTGGCCCCGGTAGAAGAGATAGTCTCGAACGAAAGTCCCATGAACAATTTGTTCTCCCTACGCGTCGACCCGACATTAGCAGACTCTAATCGCTTCCGGCGCGAAGCACAATCGCACTTTCTGTAGTCCTCCAGCTTTTGAGCCGCATCGTACTCTGTCCAACTTTCTCCCCGCGACAGCACGTCCTCCATCCAGGCAAAATACCTCACGAGTGCCGCTCCGTCTCGAATATGACATTGTCTGAAACCTTCTATCTCGGTCTGCAGACATGGTCGTTGTGAGCTTATGATGTTGGAATTACCGCCTGGTAGAGTGAGACTAGAACTGACTGCATTCTTCTTCGCTTTGAAATCTTCCACTATCGATCTTCTGACTTCGACATTGTCCTGCGCCTCGCACATCAGCGTCGTGACAACACATGGTTTAGCAAGATTGACTCACCTCGCCTACCGCCTTGGCTACTGCCCAACTGGTCTTCTTTCCAATCAAGACCTTTTCGGTCTTGACCACTTTCTCAGTCCCCTTTCCTTCCGTCTCGCCCTCTTTGGTCTTCTTAATACGGTCCTCCTCCAATTTCTGCTTCTTGGCAGCATGAACGTCGCCATCCATCTCAACATCAATTGCGCCATCTTTCCTGGCTACCGGCCCGGCTCTCTCCGTTTTGAGGCGCACTTGCCATTCTTGCAGTGAAGTCCAGATCTGACTATACTCCAAGACTGCTATTCCATTTGTGTGCAGGTATTGCCTTACAGAGTCGTTCAATGATTGAAGATGAGCGAAGAGAGTGCAGTCTTCTCCTGTTAGTATGGCGTACGCGAAAAACACCTGAAATATCATGGATCAGCTTGGGCTGCTTGTGCGTCTTGGTATTTAGAAAACTTGCGGGGTTATAAGGGATATCGCTGCCGCGGAGATTGAGCATCCAAGCAATCTCGTCCAGCGTGCCAACGACCATACCCGGCGATCCGATCTTCTTCATATGATCTCGCAACCTATTCAATTTCTGGCCCACAGTCTCCCCCGTGTATCGATCATCGAGGTGGAAGATCTCGTTCTTCGGTCTGGCGGGTTTATCGGACCAGATAGTCTCGATGAGGTTGGTATCGATCGGCACGAGGGTGGAGGAGATGGGCGGGGCGTGCAAGGAGGTGTGTAGAGAGGTCGACTCAGAATATGGGATCAGGGTTGGGTCGATGCCTATTCTGGATGAAGGTGGGAAGTCCTATAATCAACACCGCTCGTCAGACATGTGTACATTGAATTAGCTGACTGGATTTAGACTGACCGACTTGAGCCACTGTCCCCATGTTGGGATCTCCGGCAGTCCGCTCTTCATCAGTGTCCACCTACGAGACGATCTCTGTGAGCCTTGTTGGTCAAGCCCTTCGGAAAAACCTTGCTCACCCTTCGCCAAGCTGCTTTTCCGCTTGGATCCAATACCGCCCATCGGTCCAGCACCTCGCCTCTGTGTGAGTGATGACTGCACAACCGGCTGAGCCTGTGAAACCGGTTATATACGCCCGTCTGGAATCGCACGGTGCTAGGTACTCCGATGCGTCTGCCATATATGTTCCCGATCAGTTTCGTTCAGCCAGCGTTAGGGGGAAGACTTACGAGCGTCTTCGGACGGTACGACACTATGGGATGATGTCAGCAGTGAAGCGAGTTCAGCGACACAGCCAAGCTCAGGCTTTGGAAGGCACGTACTATGCGTCGATGTTCTTCTCCTTCATCAGCTCTCTCAAATGAGCCAATCTTTGCGCTGAGACCGACATGGCTGCGTCAAGGCGGGTATGAGTCTTCTGAAGAATGCCGTATCGTCTAGCAAGGGTAATCGCGCCTATGTATGGAGTACGAGGTGGGCAAAGGCTGCTGGACAGAGCGCGTCGGAGGTGCAAGTGCATGTGCCTTACGAAGGCGTACTGGGCTGTTGCTGATAGCTGGAGGATGAGTGTGCTGTATACGATCCGCTCAACATGACATACATGACATGCAAAGTCACGAGGAAGCAGCCCCGGTGCAACGTGATTCCGCCGGAAATCTCGGGTACTCACGATACTGCATGCTGCTGACGTAATCAAATACCTATGATCCCCGCAATCGACCCCGCTCAATCTCGCTTCACCGTCATCGCACTAGCACTGGACATCATCTCATGATCAGTACTTCTTGAGACGATATCAGCTACCACCGCTCAAGACGGACGGCGCACCATGATATCCCGAACGCCCTTACTCAGCAGTCAATCTGGCGTAGGCGCGATGCACGCTGGTCCTTCTCGCCTGACCTCCAGGATCGCCAGTCGCAAATTCAGCACTACCCTCCCTCGATCTGCGCGGACACACGGTAATCTGTCCCACTATGATGCTTTGACTTTGCCCAAGAACGCGACCAAGCAGCAAATCAAAGCTCGTTTCTACGAGGTGGGTCACTGCTTGCATGTTCATGTATATGCTGAAGTAGCGATACTGATTTTTGAATCTTACTACAGTTGTCGAAAATATATCATCCTGATGCTAAAGGCGGAGACACGGCAAAATTTCACGAAATCAACGATGCATACGCTGTCTTAGGAGACGAAGGGAAGAGGTGAGCATCTCTACGGTCGATGTCCATGCTCGAGGATTGCTCGGAGTGGACTCAGCTGATGAACTGCATCTCCGCTCAGACGGTCATACGACCTATCTCATGTTCCTGCGAGTCAGGCTCGACCCCGAACTCATACCGCCTCGCACTCATCATTCACGCCGAACGACCCCTACCTGAATCGTAATGCGCGAGGGCCGCATCAAGCGTGGCACGGACAACATCAGCCTCCTCATCAACGGCCTCATTTCAATGCAAACGCGGGAGGACAAGAGCACTATACGCCTTTCGGAAGGCGGACCCCGCCCAATTTCCAGTACGAGTACACATACCACTTCAATACTAGTCCCAATGCCCGCAGGACTGGGGCTGCAGATATGAATCGCGCGTCAAGGCGGCGAGCGGGGGAAGAAGGTGACGGCGAAGGACCAACACATGCGGAAGGGACTGGATCGATATGGAAGTTTGTCGTCACTGTAGGGCTTATCCTGACTGTCGTCTCCCTCGGAGGCGGCTTGACGGCTAGTGCCGAGGGTGAAGAGAGCTGGGCGATATCACATAACGAAGTGACATGGATGGAGCAAGCAGAACTAGAGGAATCAGAGGGTCACGGAGTTCCGGCATGACCAGGGAATTCCAGAGCGCGAAGCGATGTACTCGTTGTCTTGGCATACATATCGTAGGCACCATCATGTAGTATTTGAAGCAATCTACGGGTTCCACGATGTTCAGCTTCGTCGTGACCCGAAAAGATCAACCGATATCATCGATACTGCTGACGACTACGCCTGGCAGTCACCAACGGAATCAAATTGCTCGGTTACCCTCTGCACGATGAGTAACCGGGTCAGCTATGGTGCATAACGATATGACAAAGCTGTTCTCTCTTCTTGTTGCCTATATCATCTCCTACAAGCCTGCATCCGATACCAACAACCACCTGCGATGCAGTCCCTCTTAGGCGGAGCAGACTGCTCGACAAGCTCCAATCCCCTCAAGCAGGTCGTGCAGAGGGAAGGCGTCGATAACAGTTTGTTCAAGGTAAGTACGCGATATCATCAATCCACGTCCACGCTGCGGTGAAAGCTCACTGACGTTCACTTCGTTCGATTGTAGGATCGATTAGCAGCAACCGCTGGTCCAAGCCAGCAGACTGCATTCCGTCCGACACATGGCTCCTCGCAGATTGCGAACAACAACGGCCCACTTCACGCTAATCCCACTCCACACCCATTCAACCTCTCTCATCTATCTGCTGCTCTATCGCAGAATCAGGCAGCACAGCACTTCGATGCTCAGTGGAGTCGAGCCCAAACCAACGGCCTCTATCACTACCAGCCTCAACATGCAGCTATACCACGAGGTCCTGCGTCTGTAGCTCAGCAGCCAGCCGTTGGGCGGTGGCAAAGCCCTGCACCTGCTGCACACACGTCCGCGTGGTCGGGCGACTTTCATCAGTTCCAGTCCATGCCCCAGAATGGGAAAGGCAAAGCACGGGCGGTCGACACTCCTACACAAGTTTACGATACACCTCAATACCGTCCGAACGGGTTTCAGACCCATTCGTACCCTTATCAACCCTCATTTCAGCCCATGTATTCTGGCGTGCTGCAAAAGCCCGTTACTGCCGTACCCGACCAAGCTACGAGACCCGAGATGAGCCAAAAGGAGATGGACGACCTGTTCGCGCGAGCAGAGGAAGACTGGGAGGCAGCTGATCAATCGCAAGAAGTGGGCATTGAGAAGCAGCAGAATGGTGACTCGCAAGTCAAGGAAGAAGGGGTAGAAGCAGAAGGGGAATCAGTCAGAGAAGCCAAAGGCGATTTCGAAGCGGTGTGGGAGAGCTTGCGGCCCGAGGCAGAGAGACTTGGGAAGCTCGCAGAGTGGGAGAAGGATTTCTCACAAGTGAGTCGCCAGCTTGCCATATGAGAGCAACAGGACAGTAACTGATAAAACTGCTACTCAGTTTACCAACGACGAAGATGATCTCTACGATGTGCTGAATGAAAGCCTAAATCGACCCGATGTCGGCCAAGGCGAATTTGATGATCAGTTCGCCGAGATGGGCTTGGGTGGTGAGAGCTATGAAGGATTGTTCGAGAGCGATGATGGGGTTCCGCGGCTCAGGCCTTACGAATTCAGTGAGTATTATTTCACGTCGTTGTGATACCTTCTCATGCGGAGAATATGTTGACGATGTTCAATCCTCATGACAGATTCGCCAAATGCACATGACACCATATCAGCCGCGGCTGCATGGGCAGAAGCGAATCGCATTCTCGGCTCTGGAGGATCCCTGTCCGACGCAGCGTTACATATCGAATCATTCATCCGCCGGGCAACAGCGGAAGACCATGCTCAGATCGGTGTGACGGACGTCGAGGCGTGGTCCTTACTAGGAAGGGTCCATGCTATGGACGAGAAAGAGGATAAGGCGTTGTCCGCCTTTGAGCAAGGTCGAAGGGCGTTGGAGGGCGACACTGATTCAGGAAGGGTGGAGGGCGTAGCAGGCGAGATGTTGACGGTAGGTCTGCACTCTCGTACGCCCCAACAGTATCAGACGCTAACGTGAATGGTAGAACCTCGCGATATCCTACGTGAATGAATCGCTCGACCTGGCAGCACTGACGACATTACACCAATTTCTGCGACTCCTCCACCCGGCACAAGCAGGCCCAGCACCCTCGATGTCGTCAATGACGGATAACGTGTCCCCCTGGGGGTTGCATCAGAATATGACGGACTCGTTCTTGGCGCTGGCGAGAGAACAGTGGGGCTCGAAAGGCGTTGTTGACCCCGATGTCCAAGTTGGCCTTGGGACGCTGTACTATATGATGGGCGAGTATGGGCAGGCGAGGGATTGTTGGGTTGCAGCTCTAGGCGAGAGGCCAGACGTGAGTCCTCGCGTCCTCGCACTATGCGATTTCACGGACTCGTGAGCAGAGCTCATGAGAGGTCCGGCCCGCAGGACTACCTACTGTGGAACAGGCTCGGAGCGACTCTGGCCAATGGGGGCAGCTCCGAAGAAGCTGTTGATGCATATCGACGCGCACTTGAGCTGAAACCGACGTTCACTCGAGCCGTCTTCAACCTTGGAGTAGCGTGTGAGTCGTGCGAAACGCCTTGTGGGATATGATTGGACGATGGACTGATCAAGACATCGTGATATCTGCAGGCCTGAATATCGGCGTTTATCGCGAAGCAGCAGAACATTGTGAGTCGATGTATAATGTGCCTCATAAGTATTTTCGTGCACTGACAACAGAACGTCGGTACACCTCTTAGTCCTCGCGGCACTTTCGCTCCACCCGGCTCAGGATCAAGGACAAGGACAGAAAGCCACAGGGGATTTCGGCGATATCGGATCATCCGATTCGGGCAGCTTATGGTCCACCCTCCGCCGATCACTCAATGCCCTTGTGAGTCGCTTCTGGCTTCTTTCTGGCTTCGGTCTGAGATATGTGGCTAACGCAGACCACCTTGTAGGACATGCCAGAGTTGGCCGACCGGGCTAGACCCGGTACGGACCTGGGTGTGTTCCGTCAAGCGGGCTTTGAATTTTAGTACCTATACGATGTACAGCAGACATACGACCATGCGCCGTGAGACCACTGTATGCCATGCATGTTGTGTACATTGAAAACTGCGTCCACGTCTAGAGTGATGATCGTTCAAGATGCAACGTGTCATGCCTGAAACGTAGTAATCTACATCTACGCGCCATCTTCGGTCTCTCCCTCGACTTTGCCTTTTAATTGCGCAGCTGACTCGGCAGACGAGGCAGACGAGGCAGTGGTCTCGCGGAGACTCTTCAGCCCGTACTCTGCCAACGCTTCGTCAGTCGACACCGAAGGGGATTTGAAGACTGGATCGATCCCGGAGCCGGATTTAGGGAAGGCTATGACTTCCCTGATGGATTTCGCGCCGCACAGGATGGCTATGAGCCTATCGAAGCCTGAGGGTGGAGCGAGGTGTAAGTCGATATAAGACATCACCTCAATCAGACGATTGTGCTTACCGAGAG
The DNA here is from genome assembly GCA_026538395.1 of Cryptococcus sp. GC_Crypt_3. Lineage (NCBI taxonomy): Eukaryota > Fungi > Basidiomycota > Tremellomycetes > Tremellales > Cryptococcaceae > Cryptococcus > Cryptococcus sp. GC_Crypt_3. Next base: position 67,917 of record JALPCB010000091.1, read on the forward strand.
CAATACCGCCATGAGGTGGTGCGCCGCATCGTAGTGCTTTGAGCAGATGGTCGAACCGGCCCATCTCCTCTGGCGTCAACTGGTGCGTCAAAGCGTACACGATCGTGATCAGCACACTGATCCTCTTTATCTATCTCTCGTGCTTCTGCGCGTGATAAAGGGCAGACCCACCTGGAGGACCTCGCGCATGACATATTCTTGCAAAGCAACATCATGTATCCTGACACTTCCCCCGCCCACTTCCTGACCATCTAAGACAAGATCATAGTGCTGCCCTCTGACACCCTCCACTTTGCCCGCTTTGAGATCGGCCAGATCTTCAAACATCGGCGATGTGAATGGGTGGTGGGTGGACGCGTATCGTCCTTTGGACAAGTGCGATTTGTCCTCGTCCGCCAGAGTGAATAGGGGGAATTGCGTGATCCACAAAAAGTGCGGTTGGGTCGGTAAGGTCAATAGGCCTGATACATAATACGTTGTAATAATTGGTCAGCCCGAGAGACGCGATTATGACTCGAGCGATACAAACTCACCCTGCGCAACGAGCTGCTCGGCGATCTGCACCCTCAATCGACCCAGATGAGTCCATCCGCCCTGCATCACTAGTCAATAATTGTCAAACCCATCACTGAACTCTGACGCGTACGCACCTCGGCAATCTTCTTCCTTCTCGATAACCAAATCACATCGCCGGGCTGAGCACCACCAGGGATATTCTTGTCCATCTCAAGACCCAGCGGTTTGGTGAGGACAGAGTCTTCAGGCCAAGTATGCACGTTGCTATCCGTGATCTTGACGTAGTCGACCTATGGTAGTGGTCATCAACGCTGAACTGTCACAAGGGCGTCGAAGTCTTGAAGTGCTCACGAAAGAACTGCTCGATGCTAATGATGCGATGTCTAATCCCTTGGCTTGTGCTGCTGGGATGACCATGAATTCCACCGTGGACGGACTTTGGTCCAGCAACACCTTGTCTAACGCAGCGTCGGATAGAGACGGGTAATAGCCTATGGGCAGTGTCTGTATCGTACTCTGCATCAGCATGCAGTCTTTCCGAGTGTTGAAGAGAAGGGGAGTAGTCACTCACATACATCTCGTACCGCGTGTCTGGCTTGTCGGAGCCGTACTAGGGGTGGCTCAGCTACTTAACTCTGTCACGTTGGAAAGCCAGGCAGGGAAGACTCACGACATCCATGGCCACGTCGTAGGGCATGACTCTGAACCAGCCTTCCAGCTCAATACCCTTGACCTCTTTCCAGATCTTCTTGACCAAGCCCTCGATGACTTCTCTGACCTGCTGCCCGCCGATAGCCCACGTACTCCTCATGCCGCCCCCATCATGCCCCTCCGGCGCGCCATTGACAAACGCCATCTCAAGATCGACCTGCGTGAATTCTGGCTGACGGTCTTTCCGTCCGTCCTCGTCCCTGAAACACCGCGCGAGCTGGAAGTATCTGTCCACTGCTCCCGAAGCTATCAAGAGCTGTTTTGGCTGTTGAGGCGATTGCGGCAGAGCGTAGAACGTCGGTGAGCCTGATGGGGTAGGAGATCGAGTGGGGACGAGGAACTCGCGCGCTCCCTCGGGTGAGGAGTTGAGTAAGATGGGCGTCTCGACTTCCGTGAAGCCTGTATCAGGATAGGACGGAGAATGGTCAGTTTACGCAGGCTAGAACTATGAGGCAGAGAGTGCGAACAGCGGAGACCCACCCTGGTCATGCAGGTAACACCGAATTATATGCGCTACTTTACTTCTCGTCTTCAGGTTGTCGGCGAGCTCGGTCCGGCGTAGATCAAGGTATCGGTGCTGAGCGCGCAAGTCTTCGTTGGCCTAGAAAGAGGTTTACACAATGAGCTTTGCGCTTGGTTCGTCGCAAAACCGCGGCATCACTCACCACTTCAGGTCTATTTGGGTAGAAGGGGAGCACAGCGTCTGCGGGGTTGAGCAGAGTCACATTCTCCACTTCAATCTCGACTTGTTCTGCGGGCTGCAAGAGAAGTCAATTGTAGCATGGCAACGAATCGCCTATGAGGGAAAGTGTAAACCTACAATAGTCGTACCGCTCTTAGCCTTGACTTTCCTCGGTTGCACAGTGCCCTCGACCAGAACAACGCTTTCCAACGGCCACGACATGACTGATTCCGATAAGCCCTTCAAGCGAGAGACGAGCTGGACGCCGTTCGAGCTTGAACGGAGGGTGAAGAAATGCAATGAATCCGATGCCCGGCTGTATCTAGATTAGCGAGTACTCCAGGACACGATGTCATCTGCCCATGGGGAGCTGAGCGGCTGAGCGGAGACGTGGGACTTGTAACGTACCGCTGAGAGAAGAGCCAGCCGCCTAGGACTACTTGCTTCCCAACGAGATCCGGCGATAGTTGGGAGATATCATGCGTGATCCGCGCTCTTCGTCCTGTGCAGAACCAAATTGAATCAGCCTTCTCCCCGTATCCCCGTATCCAGTATACAGCTAAGAGCTAATGAGCAGACATACCATGGTGAGCTACAGGTCCGGACGACGGCTCGATGAACGGCCGGATCTTGTGTCCGCCCAGCTCGGACCCAGACGCTTCGGGCGCAGCGAGTGATGAGTTCGCTCTGAGGAATTGTTGGGGTTGATGAAGCTTCGCCGAGAGAGGCGTACATCGTCGACATGATTGCGACGGAGCTCTGACGCTCGAGCTAATCGCGGTGGACGCACGGCAGCTCGCCAGCGCGCGTCTTCTTGCCAGCGAGAAGGACATGCTGTGTCGCTGTGTCGCTGTGAGGAATGGAGTGTTTGTGGAGAACGAGAAGATGTCGGACAATATGAAGATGTCGTCTCCAACTTTTTCGGCTACTCGAGTACATGTTGTTTCGAACAAAGTGATTTCGGTGCCTGAACCGCCTGAACCGCCCGATCTCTTCCTTGTTTCTGGTGCAGTACAATCTGACCTGATAACACCTCGACTTTCTGGTCACACACCGTCTACTATCAGCTCAATCCCACCGGAAGAACTACATTCACGACCGAGAGATAATCGGGAAGGAATGGCACTCCGCGCCGAGATCTTACGAGCGGCACTCCCGCTCATCCCTGCGCACTCCTTCACCCGTCCCGCGCTGCTCTCGGCGCTCGAATCACTCAAGCCCGAATTGAGAGTGGACGAAAGGCATGGTGTGGTAGATACGATCTTTGGTTCGGGCAGTGTAG
>JALPCB010000092.1:0-70828 GCA_026538395.1 Cryptococcus sp. GC_Crypt_3
GCTTCGATCCCCAGATCGAGTAGCTACGACCCATTCCTATTCCTACTCCTATTGCCGCCTGCGCTTGTTGCTTGACGAGATAGATACATATAGCTGGACTCGTCAGAAAGACTCTCTTGTCCCCCTCTCATTCAATTCAATCCCCTCTCGCTTCTTACAACCTCTCCCACTCCCACACCCACTTCCACATCAACATGTCTGACCTTACTGCATCCGTCTCCAAAGATGCCCAGGGCTCCATCACCGTCGAGGGCTACGAAGCGCTCAAGTACAACTTCCACTACACTTCCCCCGTCTTCGACATCCAACATGAGAAGCTCGCTTCCCTCTACAAGCGATGGGGCCGAGTTTTGATCGTCATGGACACCAGTAAGCGCGCCTTACCTTGCTTGCGCCTCTTACAAGCTGCTGACCAGCTCCTTGTTATCCACAATCAGATGTCCACCCTATCTACGAGAGCCAGATCACCAAGTACTTCGAGCACTACAACATCGAGATCACATGGAAGGTGATCAAGGGCGGAGAGATCCACAAGACCATGGACGTGAGTCGCCCTCTGCCTCTGCCTATGTCACCTGTTGCAGTCGCACCGTGCTGATCGAGTCTTTTGCCGCCGTGCTACAGACCATGCTGGAGATCGTCGACGCGATGGACTCTTTCGGTATCGTCCGTACTGAGCCCACTCTGGTCATCGGCGGTGGTCTGGTTACAGATGTTGCCGGCTACGCCTGTGCATCTTACCGACGAACGAGCAACTTCATCCGTATCCCCACTACCTTGATCGGCCTGATCGACGCCAGTGTCAGCATCAAGGTCGGCCTCAACCACCGAAAGCTGAAGAACAGGCTCGGCGCATACCACGCTCCTTTACACACTTTCCTCGATTTCTCCTTCTTGAAGACCTTACCCGTTGGCCAGGTGAGCACCAGCGCATTGAGTAGGATGCGCGTGTTTGCTGACATCCTCGTAGGTCCGTAACGGTTTCGCAGAACTCGTCAAGATCGCATCGGTCGGCGACAAGGCGGTGTGGGACTTGCTCGTCAAGCACGGCAAGGAGCTTGTCGAGACTGGCTTTGGCTACCGAGACGGTGGCGAGGGCGTCAGAGCACCAGGTAAGGAGATCTGCCACCAGGGTATCGAGACCATGTTGGAGGTGAGTGCTGCTTGCCACGATCTCGATCGATACGATTAGAGTGTTGTATGCTGATCCTGCGTCTTGCGCACAGCTCGAGTCTCCCAACTTGCACGAGCTTGGACTGGACAGAGTCATCGCTTTCGGCCACACATGGTCACCGACACTCGAGTTGACTCCTCGTATTCCCCTGCGCCACGGCCACGCTATCACCGTATGTCCCTTTGACCCAGATTGACCGCACCTGTGCTCATACCTTCCTATCCAGATCGACATGGCCTACTCCATCACTCTTGCACACTCTCGGGGTCTCATCAACGACACTCAGCGCGACCAGTGGTTCACGCTTGTCTCATCAGTCGGTCTGTCAATGGACCACGAGCTGTTCTCCGAGGAGCTGATCGCTATCGCCACCGATGCCATCAAGTGAGTATAGTCAATCTCTCAAACCTAGAGCGATACTGATATACTGGCCGAACAGGAAAACACGAGATGGCAAGCAACGTTTCGCGGTTCCCGACGGCGCATTCGGCAAATGCATCTTCCTCAACGACGTGCCCGTGGAGGAGCTCCAGTCGGTCCTGAGGACCCACAAGGCGTTCATCAAGGAGCGATTCGGTTCCGGCGAGGGCAAAGAGGCGTACGTTGACGCCGGAGACCTCGGTGCCGAGCCAGAGGCCTACGTGAACGGTTCTGCCAATGGTTCCGAGACCGCCGCGTCGAGCTTGAAGGCGAACGGGATTAATGGCAACAGCACCAAATCCGCAGCTGTCAAGGCGGGCGGTGTCCCAGTGGACGGCACAGGCGTCGTCACCGACGGAGACTGCTGCTAGGTCTTCAGCATGGTCTAGAATCGCAGGATAGCACGATGTTGTTGACTACGACGCGAGAAGGAGAAGCAAAGAGAAACGATTAGCAGGATTGGATTGGATTGTACCCGAAAAGCCGTCATTTTTATAGGCAATACTTGATCACTCGTACTTTTGACTGGAATGAAGTTAACTGTTGCACCATCGCTCTCCACATCTACACTGTCTTACTACCAAAATGAGCTGGTTATCGCATGAATCACTTCGATCTGGACCGATATCGTGGGGACGGAGGCTTTGGAGGGACTGGTACAATGACGTAAACGCTACTTGGGGATGCGATTCAGGCGATCACGATTGATATCGGATCACGAGTCTGTCGTCAATCGTCAACACTGAGTACTCTTACAACACCGCAATCATCTTCATTGCTCAGTACTCGAGTACATAGTACACTTCACTGGCATACTGATTACTATAGACATAGACAGCATGGTCCGCGCAGCTCCAACGCCAGCACAGGACTTTCTATCGAGTGTCATCCTACCCTGCTTGACCATACCGCTTCTCCCCGTCTCTCTCGTCCTCGTAGCGAGCTGCATCATCAATGATAAATTGCGCGGACGAGCAGACATAGGAGCTGTTGATAGGAATGGGAGGCAGCACGAGCCTGGCTGTGTGATCATTAGTGGAGGGCGGATGTCCAAAGGCTTGACGTGGGTAGTTTCCTCTTTCCCTTTGAGTTGGTCAGTTAAGATGGTATACTAAGTCGTGTCGCTATAGGCTAGCACGAGCTTTCAAACGAGCTGGATGGACGGTGATCGGAGTTGAAGAGGAAGGGTGCGTACCTCACTTTCCATGAGCGATCGCGTAAGCTAATGGCAGTGTCAAATAGATGGGGCGAACTCTGCCCCGTGCGATTTTCTCGAGCAGTCGACCACTTCTACCTCCTCCCACCCGCCGCTTCAGCCTTCGACCGCTACTCGGAAAAGCTGCTATCAATTGCCCAGACTCACTCCGCGACGCTGTTCATTCCCGTCTCAGGCGCCGTCTCGTCTGTCGAAGACGCTCGTGCTGCGGACAACATGTTTAATCTGACCAAAGGGACGTGTCGGACATTCATCCAGGATCCCGAAACGATGTTGGACCTGCACGACAAAGACCGATTTATGGCTTTGGTGGATAAGCTGGGCATGGCTATCCCCAAAGGGCGGATGTTGGGCAGCGTCGACGAAGCGATGTCCTATTTGAGAGAGGAGCGAGGGATCATCGAGCCGAAATACATCTTGAAATGTATGGGGATCGACGAGAATCGAGGGGATTTGACGCTCTATCCGCTCAAGGGGGATGACGAGAAGTTGACCAGGACCAAAGCGGCTCTCGAGCGCTTGAGTTTGCCTATCACCAAAGACTGTTCATACGTGTTCCAGGAGTTCATTCCGGGGCAAGGTGGGTGCGCAAGTACAAGCAATAGAAAAGGGTGCTGACGGGCGTCGTCTTAGAATGGTGCACTCACGCCTCAGTGGTGGAAGGAAGAGTGACCTCATTCGTTACGTGCCCTTCAAACGACATGCTCATGACCTACGAAGACTACACGAGCGCCGCCATGGGTCAAAGAGCGGAACAGTGGACGCGACAATTACTAGATCGACTTCAGGCCGATCCGACTGAAACGGGCAAAACGAGACGATTGACCGGTCATTTCTCCTTTGATTTCATCCTGTCGACGAAGAACGGCGAGATGTACCCGCTCGAGTGCAATGCGCGCGTGCATACGGCCGTCATTCTCTTGCCCGTCTCCAAAATCGCGTCTTGCTATTCCTTCGAGCCCGCCGATCGGGATCGACCCACCCTCCGACCTGATGCCAACACTGCTCCGCGAACATGGATATACAACGATCTCATCATGCGATACCTGCCCTTCCTGCTTCCTTCCCCAACGCTGCTCGCTCAAATACACCCTTCGCTGCCAGCATGCATACTCGACCAACGCGCGAGACGCGCTGCCAAACCGGACGAGCAGCCTCGCAAATGGCGTGTCGAGAACACCCTTGTTGCAGATGACTGTCTACCCTTCATCATCCTCTGGCATGTCTGGTGGCCACTGCTGCTCATCACGAGGTGGTACAAGGGCAAGAAGTGGACCCGGGTGGGTCATGACAACGTCGTTATTGAACGCAAGCTGATCACTGTTCACCCTCGCAGCTCAACGTCAGTACAGGCAGAATCTTCGAGGCGTAACTGGGTGACATGACTTGGACAGTTGAATTCGAAACGAGAGAGAGCCCATCTCAGATGGTGTGTATTGTATAAGCCATGCAATGAATCGATGTATATGCATATCACCGCCTCCATCTCATATGATAGTGTCTCAAGGACATTCGGTCGGATTAAGACACACATGCTCGTCCTTGTCCAGGGCATTGAGGGACTGCATCTGCGCGTCCGTGAGCTCGAAGTCAAAGACATCGTAGTTCGCAATGATCCTCTCTTTCGTATCGGACTTGGGCAGCGGGATGAATCTGATATAAGGGCAAGTCAGTCGTGATCATTCACAATCAGAACTTGTGACGTGTGACGCACCCCCTCTGCAAGCTCCAGCGAATGAGGACCTGCGCCCAGCTCTTTCCCGTCTCTTCAGCGATCTTGCCCAGTGTAGGGTCGGACGCCTTCTTGCCTTGCACCATGGGCGAGTAAGCTTCGAGAGCTATATTGTGTGATTGGCAGTAGGACACGATGGCGGGTTGCTATGGGTGGTGCCGTCAGCAATGTGGTATGAGCAAGCTAGCGCGTTTCACTCACTTGACACCAGGGGTGCAGCTGCGAGAGAAGAACGGGCAATGGTTCAGCTTTGTACGTGGTGGTAGCGTATATAACTTACCTCGATCTGGTTGACGGCCGGCGGGATCTTAGCGTACTCCTCCATTCCCTGCAGGTGTTTCACGCCGCTAACACATCGATGCTGCTCGTCAGCACGATTGTCCCTTACTATAATCTCCGCATGACGAAAGTCGAGAAATTACTCACTAGTTCGAAACACCAATAGCTTTCGCCTTGCCCTGGCTAACCAGTTGCTCCATTGCTGCCCACTGCTCTTTCCTCTTCTCCGGTCCTGCCGTCGGCGCATGGATTAAGAACAAATCGACGTATCCATTGCTCGTAGGGTCGATCTTGTCCACGCTCTCATTCAGTCTCTCAACGATTTTGTCCGCGTGGCCCAATTTCGTGGTGAGAAAGATGGACTCGCGGGGCTGGGGGTGGGCTTTGATCGCTGAGCCCACTTGTTCTTCGTTACTGCGCCCAAGTCAGTCAGTCACTCCATTCATTGATGTTTTGGTAGGGCAAATGATGGAAGCCGAAAGACGCACAAATACCACTGGGCAGAGTCGATATGACGATAACCCGCGTCAACGGCTGTTGCGACAGTGCGCTCAGTCACCTCGGGAGGGGACAAGTACACCCCGAACCCCAATTGCGGGATCTGCGAATCTGGGACATCAGCTTGACGTCAAGAATATCGATGACAAGAGAAGGAAAGCACGAGAGGTGGTGAAAACGGACCTTTGTACCGGAACTAAGAGTGATGACCGAGTCAGCAGTGAGCTTGTGCGAGCTGGTCATTGCGGCTACAGTTGGATGGAGAAGATGAGAGTCGAAAGTGACATTGATGTGGATGGATGCATCATTGATCACTCAATTGGTTGTATTGTATTCCAATCCACGTTGCAGCAATCGCAATCGCATCAATCGAAGCACACATCCATCACAGTGACGTAAAGAGCATCGATCGAAGCAAACCCGGCTTCTTACGACTACTCGACTACTCCTCCGCTTCTCGCTTATGCACATATGCATATTCCTAACCACGCTCCTCGATCTCAGCCTAGCCACGTGCGTCTGGGTCATTGCCAGTCACAGCAACGGAACATGACATGTATTGCATCGACGCTATGTACTCTACGCTAATTCCCATATATCTATTAAGCCATTCTAATTCATCCCAATCTGACATCTACACAGGATGATTACGCATGACCCTCATTGCCCACACTGCGCCGGTGCATGCCGTCATCGTCTCATCGTCTCACCGTCTCACCGTCTCTTGACATGGGGAATGCACGATTTCCTATCGGGACTGACTTGATACCCCCTCAAACAAGTTTTCACTAACATATCAGCTAAAGCAGTCATTAGAAGTCGACTCACCGATACAGCGCGAATGACGACATTCGACATCGTTCGCTCCGGGGATAGCGGTACAGTCCTGCGCGGCTGAATCGAACGGGCACGCACCGCAAGCTATATTCCGACAGCGTCAGCTTGTGCTTACACCTCGGAGAGTCAAAATACTCACAGCTAAGATTACTGGCCGTTTCCACGCATTGCGATAGACCGTCTCCGACGTCGCAGTAGCTGTGCCCAGATTTGCACAACTTGCCCCGTTTCTGGGTAGATCGTCGGCTCACACCACTCGCTTGGGGCGGGGTGGTGTAGTTGACGACAAAGTCATTCTCGATGGTGTAATAAGTCGGGCGAACGCCAAAAGAGATGATGATACCCCCTTGCAAAGTCAGCTCTGCCAACAAGGATCACGACTTACAATTCTCATCTCCTGCTTGGGAAGCACGGGCGATCGTTCCGAGAGTCTGCGAGCACTGGGTGTAAATTACCCCGGAAGAGTTGAACGACGTGGGCTTGGGACAATTGTACGTGTATCCGCCATCCAGGTCAGCAAGGTATAAACGACTGATAGGGATCGTCGAGGGCGTGGTGCACACGGTCGGGTCATATGTATATGTCGCATTGAAGTAATGTGTGTCGTCAGTTGTTGACCATGTGGGATCGGCCTCATAGCTGATAAGCTCTATCGAAGTCCCACAGCTTTGTATTTGCGCTTGTGTCTGGGCGTCGACGGTGTGGACAACAATTGTGATGAGGACAAACGGAAGCCAGAACATGATGGCGCGAAGCTGGGCGAGGGATGGTTGACCCCTTCATTGCGCATTCTTCTCACGCAGCTTATATCCCGTCGCACGTCGCTTCAGCTATCGCTGTCTACGGCATCGAGCTCGATAAGGCTATTCATTCCAATCCATTGATGATTGTGTGTTTATGTCTATGGTGTCACTGTCATTCCTGACGACATTACTCGACTCGTACGCAAATGGGAAAAGAAGTTCGGCATCGCAGTGTGAAGCGCAGTCATGTTATGTGAACGACGATTGAGCCGGGATGCCTGGAAGGGCCTGATTCAGCGATCAGTTGGGCATCACCTTGGTGTTTCTGAGACTTGTCAAGCCGGCATATTGAGAAGTCAAGTCAATTCAGTGCCTTTCCCCTTCAGCGCGTGGTCGTACTTGCCTGGACTTTGGGAGATACAGTATTTATCGGCACGTTGTGCTGAATGGACTCATTCACGTGTCTCACACAGCGACATGACCGAGATGGCTGCAATTGTATTCTGCCCTTTTACTGCACCCAACGTTACTCATTCATATTGGATCACGCGGCGATCTCCCTCGCTCAATCTAGCCTTGCATGCGATGTCTCTATACTGAATTACATGTCATGTATCTCGTTGCGCGTTCGGCCGTAGTACAACTTTGACTATAGGCAACGCACGAGTTCGCGCTCATGGTCATGCAGACCCTGTCGACTTCTGCCACTCTACCAGAGCCCACATCACTAGAGCTTGGCCATACGGCATGGGCGTGATTGGTATATCCTTGTAATGTTGAAGCGAATCACAATCTGCGCCGGTGCCAAACGATACATTGGCGACTTCACCGTTGGGCTGGATCTGAGCTATGAGCCCTTGTAGAGCGCGCTCGACACATTGCGTGTATTGACTACCTTGTAAAAGTCTCTGGTGGCGATTCAGACCCGGTCAGTACCGCTCGACACGAAACGAAGATGACGATGTGAGGATGGCTCACCAACTGAATTGCCATTTGGATACCCGCGGCAAACCCAGCACTAGCGCTAGACTCGACATAGCTACTTGGATCGACCAGCAACGTGTGCCATAGTCCCGTCGCTTCATCCTGCGTCGCAACGAGCGAGTCCACCTGTCTCTCCAGTGTCGAGACCAATATCCGATAGAACGGATCAGAGGGTTCCAGACCCGCAATATCGATGAAAAGCGGGATTGACAACGTGACCCAAGCGTTTCCCCGTGCCCATAACGCTTTGACAAAGTTGTGTCCCTTCCGCAGCGGGTCGTTGAGGTGCGGCTCAAACTCCCAGCCATGATACCACAGTCCCGTGACTGGCTCCATCAAGTACTGAATGTGCAGCAGGAATTGGAATTTCCCTATTGATTGTTTTCATTCAGCAAAAGAGCAATAGAGCCGACAGGCTGGATAGCCCGCTCACCTTCGTCGATATATCGGGGTCGCTTGAGCAACTTGCCGATCTTGATGAGGGGTATGACTGTCGTGCACATCAGCTACTTTCTTCGATCACACCGGATCGGTGAGTTCACTCACCGGACATCATAAGCGTATCATCCCATATATTCTGGACATGATCGCTTTTGAAAGTGACTAGTCATCGATATTCAGCTCTGCCCAGACCCAAATGCACAGCGACACAACGCACTATGTTGGAATCCACCCTGTTCAGTCCTCGGGAGATCATTCATGATCCACTCTGCCCACTCTTCCAGCCAGCCGAGCCACTGCTCCCTCTCCTCTGCAGGCACAGCGTCGGCTGCGACCGCTCCTGCCAAAGCGTAAAATGGAGCCATGGTGTTGATATTCTTCGAAGTACCCTTTCCGTCGGTTACTTTGTGTTGGTAGCGGAACCAGTCCAGCAGGACTTGCAGCGAGTGCTGGTTGGGCGCTGAAGTAGGTGAGATCTCATAATGCTGTGGGCAGAATACACAGCTCAGCGAGCTTGCTCGTTACCACGGGAGCGACTGCACCATGACGTACTCGCCATAACGCGCTGATGGCCACGCCCTGTGTCCATTCCCAAGCGCCCCAGCCTTTCTGATCAATGAAGCCCGGCCCCCGTGCGACTGTCCCAGAGAGCAAAAAGCCGTCAGTCCGGGTCATCTGAATATGACGAGCTCAACCCAACCCACTCTTTGTCATGAACTCTCCCTTGGATTGCTCGATATTGACGAGACCATCCGTGAGCTGTCGTATGAGCCGTTGAGCCGTTTCCGGCGTGAGCTTCTCGAGTGATGGGGTGGTCATGACGCGGTGCTGGTGGTGCTGGACCTTACCGGTCGGTCGTATACTACAGTAGTGGATTTGCGCTTTTGCTAGACTTTAGATTGTCACTTGGTATTGAGGCTCACCATCATCACTTGACTGACAATCACTTGCGCAGAGTCGGATCTCGGCGGATCAAATTAACCGGCAGCCTTGGCGGTCCGTCGCGGGCCGTAGCATTATGAATTATGAATGAGCGGATCACGTCACTACTACTACTACTACTATACTCTTCGTACTCTCGTACTCTCGTGTGGGACTCGTACCCCTCTGCAGATCGCAGCTTGGCACGTTACTGTACTCGAGTAGTAGTATCCAGCGGCGCGGTGCCTGTGGCTTATCTTGGCTATTGGACAACTGGTTAAAAATAGCCTCACACATTACGCTACGCTACTGCACCACTCCTCATGCTCCCCACGGGTCCGATGTCGGAGGAGCGATGGCGTTCCGCGTGCCGTGACCCGTTCCCCCGACGCATACCAGATCGCATTTCGGACTAGCATGAGAAGTGGCTTGAATGCCGTTATTCACTCTGGCAGCTCCCTCGCTCTTCCGCCCCGTCTCCTTCGTCCCGCGGGGTGATCAGTAGTGATTTGCTCACCTGGTGACCGTCACGCTCTTCTTGGTCGCCAAGCACGAGCGGGCCGCGATCAAGCGTAAGCTGCGCACACTTAATTACGACGGGTAGCGGACCACACGGTCCGCCGCACCGTCCGTCTGCATCAAGTTCGGGCCGGCGATGGTGACAACAGTCGCGCCAGGTGCCGTCCGATGAGGCTCATGGGCGGGGCACTTGTCATACTTAAGGCGCCACTGGGAGCCCCGAATGGACGGCCCACACCACACGCCCTCCAGCCCACAGACCAACCGCCATACACTGGCACGATGGCTCAGGCAAACGCAGACATCACCGTGGTCCATACGGCTACCCCCCAAGTCGACAGTAAAGACATGAACATCATTCACGATGAGGAAATGGCGCACGATGAGAAGGGCGCGCACCTAAAAGAAGGCGGGGATGTCGCGGCGCAAGTCTTGCTGGAGAGTGAGCGTATAGATTTCACTGTCGAGGAGGATCGCAAGGTCCTACGCAAGATCGACCTCTGGGTCTTGAGTGAGTCTATCTGATATACCGTCAGACTCCTCGCTGATGATCCTTACCCCGCTCAGCGCCTATGGTAATCGGTCAGTACCAATGACAGAATGCCACACAGTATACCTGTTTTGATAACTGCCATCATAGTCTACACCCTCCAACAAGTCGACAAGTCGAGTCTCAGCTACGCCGCCGTGTTCGGCTTACAAACGGACGCCCATCTGCATGGCACCCAGTACAGCTGGCTCAGTACCATTCTGTACTTGGCCGCACTCATCTTCCAGTCGACGTCCATGTTCGCTCTCACCCGAGTCGCGGTGAACAAATGGCTCATCTTCAATGTATTGGCCTGTAAGTGCATTGCACCAGACGACGCGTGTGTTCTGACAAAGTACGATCAGGGGGCACCGTCACCGCATGCACTGGAGCCGCGAAGAACTTCACGGCCTTGATGATCTGTCGGTACGTCGTGCGGAATCTGTTGCAAGGGTTAAGCTCATACGCCCGATCGAAGGTTCCTCATGGGCACTTTTGAAGCCACTGTTGGACCGACCTTTGTGGCGCTGACTCAGGTGAGCTGCTTCATGGTGCCTACGCTATCGATCACAGCTCATCCCCTTGTTAGATGTGGTGGAGACGGAGAGAGCAGTCTTACCGTACTATTATGTGGCAGATATCCAATAGTATTGCATCCATTGTGAGCCGATTCCATAGCCCCGCAATGACCACTGCTGACTCGATGGCAGATTGGTCCTCTGCTATGTTTCGGTATCGGCCACGTGAAAAGTGGCATCCTGCCTTACCAGGGGTGCGCAACTTCTTCACCCTTCCTAACTTCTTGCTCTACAGCTAACGCAATTGCTCGATAGCATCTTCATCTTCCTCGGCTCGATCACCGTGGCTTTGTGCCCCTTGATCTACTGGATGATCCCCGAGAACCACGCCAAAGCGCGTTTCCTGAAGAACGGCAACGACCGATACATCGCAGTCGAGCGACTACGATCCAACAACACTGGTATCCGAACTTATACCTGGAAGTGGAGCCAGTTCTGGGAGGCGATGCGTGACCCCAAGACATGGATGTTCTCATTAATGTTCTTCTTGCTGGCTACGCCATCAGGCGCGTTCGCTTCTTTCGGCGGTCTGTGAGTGTAGTGGACGGGTGTGGGGTGTCGCGGAATGAAGCTAATCAATCGATGTTGCTGTACTGCAGCATTACAAAGGGTTTCGGCTTCTCGACTTTCCACACTATCTTGTTCCAGATGCCCATTGGTGTTTTCCAGATCTTGCTGCTTCTCGCTGGCATCTTCACCATCAACAAGTTCAAGATCCGTTTCCCTGTCATCGCGTGAGCAGCCCTTCGAACAGTTCCGAGTACCGCACGGCCAGCTAACGCATGAGTACTTGATGTGATAGTGTCCTCATTCTCTTCCCAATTGGCGGAGCGGTCGGCGTCTACTTCATCGACCAGAAGAACAAAGGCGGTCTGCTGGTGTGCTATTACATCGCGCAGCTGCTCGGTGTGCTCAACCCGCTCATCATCAGCTGGGCGACTCTGTGCTCCGCTGGCCACACGAAGAAGATCACCGTCACTGCCATGTTCTACTCGGTCGCGAACATCGGCAACGTAAGTGTCCACGTTCCTGTCAGGTGCCCCTCGAGCTGTTTGCTGACTCTTTGTCATGCAGATGGTCGGCCCCCAGCTATTCCTCTCGAAACAAGCACCGTACTACCACACCGGTCTCGCCGTCGCCATGTGCTTCTGGGGCGCCCTGTTCTTCCTCGTCATCATAATGGGCTTCTACTTGAAGCACTTGAACCGACTGCAGGAAGCCCGTCGTACCAGAGCTGGACGCGTAGCCAATACCAAGGACATGAGTATCATGACCCTCGAGGAAGCCGATGCGTACACTCGCGAGCTCATCGAGCTGCTCAGGGCTGAAGGGCATTCGACCGACTTGAACGTCGAGTCTTTCGACGATCTCACCGATTTCCAGGTAAGCCTCGCTCATAGAGAAATTTGAACCTGGAGCTGATAGAGTGCTCAGAACATCGACTTCCACTACGTCATCTAAGGCGTGAGGCTGCATCCTATGTATGCAAGACACCCGGTCAATGCTCGCCGGAAATGGGTGTTGCTTTTTCTGCTATTGTATCGAATAGGGGTCTTGAGAAGATTCGTGTATCGATTTTCTAGTGTTATCAATGAATCGTTGCAATGATTTATAACGAGCCACTTTTTTAGGAACGAGACAAGTCTCCGTATTGAATATATTGAATGCAACAGGGGTTGCCTAGTCCGCTCCGTTGTCACCCCCGCAGCGCATCTGAAAGACGGATCTCGCAGGGTCCGGTCCGGCACGGTCCGCTCAGATTCAATCGATGCACGAGATCAAAGATTGAAGATTAAAGTGCATCTCGTTGCAATGAAGTCATCTTCGGTTTTGTCTCAGTGCGTTGCTTCGACCACGCCATGTCGCCCTGTATTTCGGCTGCAGGGCAATCCAGCATGACAAAACATCTAGACCAAATTGTCGCGTCAGGCTCAGTGCCCGCTGCCTTTCTCGCTGTAGCGAATGCCGACGGGGTGATATATAGCGCGCAAGATGGTTGGATGGACATGGATGACCCTTCCGCTGGGTCGGTCAACGAACACACTGGTAAGGGCGTTGTAGATGCTGTAGGTGGAACGCTGACAAGCGTACAGTGGTACATCTCTTCTCGATGACCAAATTGGTAACAAGCGTAGGTTCTGATACCTGTTTACGAATTGTGGACATGACACCAGAGCGCGCTAAGTCCCCATTGGTCTACAGGTCGCATGTCTTCGTCTCATGGATCGAGGTCTGCTACCAAAAACGGCTCTGGATGACCCTACCTTTATCGACGAATATCTTCCCGAGCTGAGCCTGCGCAATCTGCGCATTCTCGAAGGATACGATAGCGATGACCGCCCAATTCTGCGACCGGCTACTTATCCCATTACCCTTCGAATGCTGCTTAATCATACTTCCGGTAAGCCTTGCATGGAAACCACAGAGGTATGCTGGTCGTTGACATGCGGTGCTAGGCGCCGCCTACCCGAGTCGTCTGCTCACACCGTCTCCTGGTCGCGATCTGGGCCGATACGCCCGTTCGATCGGTAAGAAGCATAATGCCGAAGCTGGCGCTACGTATGACGATGTTGTCCTCCCCCTCATATTCGAGCCCGGAACCTCTTTCGCCTATTCTTTGGGACTCGAGCATACCGGTACACTACTATCTCGCTTGACAGGGAACTCACTGGAGCGGGTATTTCAAGACGAAATCTTCCATCCACTCGGTTTATCCAGTCTCACTTTCTACCCTACGGCGCTCGAAGACGGTACCCTGATGAAGTGTACCGCTTGGGACGAGACTCTCAACAAGCCTGTAGTCGTTCGAGGGAGTGTTTGGGGTAAAGCGACGAGATCAGAGGATGTCACACTACTAGCTGGTGGAAGTGGATTGTACGGAACACTAGCCGATTACCTCAGCTTCCTTCAAGCCATACTGCGGTCCTCCCCAACTCACGCGCAGGCTGATAGAGGCGACTATCGACTTCTCTCTCCACAGAGCTTCGACCTGCTATTCCGTCCCAGTCTCACAAGCTCAGCACAACGACAGGGGCTAGCAAGTCTACTCGGTAGAACGCCCGAAGAGGTCAACCATAGCCTAGGATGCGTTCTGGATATGCATGATGGGAAGCACGGGAGAAAGAAGGGGAGCGGGAGCTGGTATGGAGCGGCGCAAACGCATTTTTGGATTGACCCGGGAAGTGGGATTGCCGTGAGTGATGTACTGTGAGCTATGGTATCGTGAGTGATCTGATGTCTTGGTTGGAGCAGGCAGTATGCGGTACGCAGATTGTCGATGCCCCGGCCAAGGTGTGGACGGGCTTTTACAATGAGTTTGAAAGGCTCGTCTATGCCAATTTGGAGACTGGCGAAGGGTGAGCTCTTATCCAGGTATCGGCGGGATAGACCTTGATTGTAGTACAGCTCGTCGCACAACCCATAGCCGCAAAGAGCATCACCTGCATGTATCACTAGTCCTATTGTACAGATGCATGCAATCTCAGGTACTCGCGGAAGCTATCGCCTGCGCCTTGAACCGCTCGAAATCGATCACCTGCCCGTCCTTCCTGGCCTTTTCCGCAGCGAAGACCAACAAGTGGGAATCCAGTACTTGCTCCGGTGTGACCCCGAGCACACGTTGGTCTTGTTCGCCGACCGCCCTTACGAAAGCTGCTGCCAGACCAGTATCCCCTCCGCCGTGATGCCCTGCTAACGCTTTCGGTTCATGCAAGGTCTTGGTCCGGGTCAAGAAGTCGTACACAGCCTGCAGATAGGTGAGCTTGCTAAGAGCTTGCTACTATCGCCCGTGAGATACACTCACGAAAGTGTGCATGTCGCCTGCCAATTCTCCCTTTGTTCCATGTATTCGAGTCCCTCGATCGCATATAGCTTCCGTGACTACCCATTGCGCGTCAGGATATGCCGCATTGCCTCGCGCTGCCACTGTTAAGCTCACAGGCAACCATGGTCATACTAGCAGTCACACCGCCCTCGTACTCGATATTGACGACCTGATGATCGACGATATCGTTGCCCGCTTCATACACGCATACGCCGTATGGACTTGTCTTCAGAGCGTCAGAGACGTTCTCGATGTCGAGCACCTCGGCATCTAAAACGTGTTGTGCCCACTGAGCGAATTCAGCGGCGTGCTTCTCGCTCGAGGCTACGTGATCCCTCTGACACTCACCTTGTGCGAGTCCAGTCCCCCCACTTCATCATCTTTGCCCTTTCGCAGCGGATCAACATAGATCTTCTTGGCACTCCAGGCGCAATCCGCCTCATACGCGCACTCGAGACACCGTTTAGCCGTCCCGGCTCGCATAGGTTTTCGTGATGATTTGAAGTGGTGGAGAGAGCCGAACGAGTGCACTTTGCGCGGAGCCAGCCCAGACAGATAGAATGACAATATATCGATATCGCTGTCCACTGTCAGCGTCGCGATCGATTGATACCGACCTACTGGCAACACTTTGTCATCAGTCCGAAAGACGTCTCCGCTTCCCTCCCCCAGTTGCCTCGTACAAAGCTATGTGCAAAGTGTTGCTATGAAACTCGTCAGGCCATGCAATATGAGCGAGTGATCAGTTACTGACATTGCCGACTGGCTCGATGTGCTGCAGGTCCGTGTCAGTGCACCGGTCTGGGGTGGGGGAATCTCGTATTATGCGAAGCTCACTTGGATATTAACGATGTCGCCTAATGCCCCTGAATCAATCACTGCCTTGATCGCTTGATTATACGGGGAGTACCTCAGCACTGTAAAAGAGTCAGTCTCTGCCAGCTATCAAAGCCCTTTGGCCTCACCATGCCCGATCCCAAAGACCAGCTGGCTCGATCCTTTTGCTTCCTGCACTTCTCTTACCATCTGCACACAATCTTTCATACTCGTCGCCATGGGTTTCTCGCACAGTATGTGATATCCTTGCGTCGCGAACGCACTGACTAGCTCGGCGTGTAGATCATCCAAGACACAGATGAGGATCGCGTCGGCGATACGACCTCTCGAATGAAGGTCGCGCCAGTCGGTGAACTGATTCGCAGCGGGGATGCTGGTAAAGGGCTCGTTAGACTACCACTTGGAGTGTTGACGCTATGCACTCACTTGTGGTCACGAGATATGACTTTTCTTCGGTGGGGACGGGGCTCGGCGACTGCGACTACGCGCGCGAGCTCCGGATGATCTAGCGCATACTTTGCGTATACCTATCAACGGCGTCAGACGAGGTCCAATTGCAGTCTTCTAACTCACTTGGCCTCGCTGCCCAGCGCCGACCACTACTATCGTCACAGGTGAAGACTGCATGGTCACTGGGTAGTGGATCGGTCAAGCTGCATATGCGCCTGTACTCCTTTTAGCGCAGAGTGAAGCGAATGGCTTGAAGCGCACCAAGCTACCCGTCACGCCTTTGTGACTCGTCAGTTGATCATATGAATACAGCTGTTCCGGCGATCTGACTTGGCACATGATGGGTCTGAACCAATCAGTAGCGGCTAGTTGCATGTATCCATCTTTCCATGTTTCCCGGGGCGTCCCCTATTCCTTCACGATAACGATACGCTCTAACCGCTTTGGTGAGTGAGATTCGCGCTAGTCACCACGGGCTTCTCCGCAGCGGTCAGTTACACTTTAAGCTCCCGCCTGCCTGTCTGCCTGCCTGCCGTCCTCTTATCGCGTGACCTTGGTCCTTCGTTTGGACCTTGGCCGCACGCCCCGCGCTCGTATCTGAATACTCGGGTAATCCAGTACACAGCTGCACCACATGCTTATTGCAGTGGCCGAGGCCCGTGTCATACTCCCACTCACTCATCCCTAATAAGGTATATGAGCGTGTCATCCATCGGTCTTCTCCTTCTCAGTACCTCTTACCGCAATTGCTCAACAAACGCTCTCGATAGGATCCTTCACAATGACCATGCTCAGCAAGCTCGCCAGCCTGCGTATCGGTACCTTCCGCTGTGAGTCGTTACCTCGCTACTTCCCATGGTCCCCGCGTATATTGTGATTATCTCGCAACGCTGAGTATGGACCGCAGATAACTCGCCGTGGACGCAGATAGCGATTGTAGGATTTGTATGCTTCTGCTCCGTGGGCATGTTCAGCGCTGTCGGCGGTTTGGGAGCGGGGTACGTTTAACTCATACTTATCTCATACCTCGCAAATCATCATACCATATCCTCGCACCGAGATGTCCTGTTGCTGATACTTAAGCTGTGTGATAGTGGAACCCAAGACACTGCTCTGTCCGACACTGCCAATGGCGTCTTATACGGCTGCTTCGCCATAATGGGCTTCTTTGCCGGGTCAATCAACGTGAGTGTGTCCCTTTGATCCAAATGGCCCGACCCACTGAGTGTACTGCGACATAGAACATCCTTGGACCAAGACTGACGCTGTCAATCGGAACCATGGGTTACTCGCTATATGTCGGGGTGAGTGATAGCCACGACGAGCCTGTGTGGACATGCAGCTAACACACGTATGCAGTCATTGTGGGCGTATCAGGTGCACGGAACCCGCTGGTTCCTGATCCTCGCGGGAGCTATCCTGGGATGCAGTAAGCGGCTATTGTTCTCACCGCTCAACAGTGTAAGCTGACACTCTCGCAGCCGCTGCGCTACTCTGGAGTGCCCAAGGCGCCATCCTCCTCTCGTACCCACTCGAAGCCGATAAAGGCAGATCGTTCTCCCTCTTCTGGTCAATCTTCCAAATGGGCACCTTGATCGGCGCAGCCATCGCTCTAGGTATCGAGGCAAACTCGACTCTCCCAACCGTCTCGACAGGTGTTTACTTGGCCTTTATGATCATTCAACTCACGGCTATAGTCAGCTCATGGCTGATTCTTCCGCCTCGTAAGTCACACGACAGTGTCGGCTCCAATCACTGATATGATACCGCACCAGACCTCGTTGTACGCGGTGACGGAACTATTGTCAAGCTTGACGATGCGATCGGACCAAAAGAAGAGTTCATGCACTTTACACGATTACTGAAGGACTGGAGGATGCTATTGCTTTTGTAAGTTACCCTTCAGCTGATGTGTTGCTGATCCCACAAGCCCGATGTTTTTCGCTTCCAACTACTGTAAGCCATATTTGCAAACCCGACAGCAACATATTTACATGTCGTCTTACAGTCTACGCATATCAAGGAGCTATCACCGCATTCCTGTTCAACGGACGCACGAGAGCTCTCGTTTCGCTTCTTACGGGTCTCGGCTCCATCGTCGGCTCAATATTCATCGGGTTCATCCTTGATCAGGTCCCGCTCACTCGACGAAAACGCTCTTTACTCGGTGTAGGCGTCGTCGCGGTGCTCAACATCATCATCTGGGTCGGGGGTATAGCTTTCCAGGTGAAATTCACTAGATCGACGGACCATACTGCGTGGGATTGGACCAACGGCGCGGCAGTAGGCCCGATCATCCTCTTGATGGCGTATTATATCGGCGACGCGGCTTTCCAGGGACTGGCATACTTCACCATGGGTACTCTGACCAACGACACGTTCATGCTTGCGCGCATGGTCGGTTTCTACAAAGGAATTCAGTCGGCTGGAGCAGCTGTATCATTCGGCATGGACGCTGTCGCGACACCGTTCCTCACAGAACACCTGGTCAGCTGGCTCCTACTCCTCGCGTCACTTCCCTTGTGCGCGATCGTACTGTACAAAGCTCGTGAAACTACCTACGACGTCGAAGACGTGGTCAAGGTCGAGGACATCAACAAAGAGGATCTTCACGGCGCTGCTGTGCCAAGCGACCACTACAGCAACGAGATGCCGTCTGCTACCAGCAACGAGAAAGGACAGCTGGACCCTACGGTCGTCAACGTGGTAGGTTCACGCGCGTGATGAAGGAGGTCAATCGGCGTTGAGGGTATGATTGGTAACGGACGCCGTCTTGAGAGTCGTTCCTGTTAGACGGAGGGGTTTTCTTAGATTGGACAATTCAGTACGGCTTACTTTGTAGAATGAATAGGATCACTTGTAATCAAGCTCCACGCTGGCCGGCTTGCGCTATTGAAATCGTGGTCAAATTAGCAGCGGTCGGTCCAGATTTCTCCGCCGTTGGGCAGTATGCTTCCACGTTTGAAGTTGCGCATGTCGACCAGAGCACCCCGTTACATCTTGAATCTCGGCCCAGTCTGCGGAGGTCCTGGGTTCACTCAAGATCCACTCTGGCCCCCTGAGAGGCTTTGACACTTCTGTGCCCAAGAGCGATGTCACTGAGGACATCCGACCAGGAGTGAATCGCGTCACTATACGGAATCATTTTCGCTCAATAATCGCTTGCGCGCCAACGTTTATTTCGACCCAGTAGGAGAGTTCCCCTTTATGGGCGCACTGCATGGAGAATGGGTTTCAGAAGAACAGCATCTGCTAGTCCGGGACTACGGGCCATTGGGCCCTGTTCATTATCAGCGGAGTGATGACGAGGCGCTTTAAACGGCGTTGTATCACCAACATTGTATCACCAACAGATTTCTGGCCGGTTTACTTTCACACACACAATGATCTTGTCATTGTACCAAGTGCTAGCATTGCAACATCAGTAGTATGTGACAAATAACGTTATCTCGTCAAATCGGAGGGTTGTCAGGGTTCATTTATCCAGGTCGTACCGTGCTGAGTCCAACACATAAGCGACGTATCCATAGACCAGAAGCAAAGACACGGGAGTGTTTCCATCACCAGCAGTGAGAATAACATAATGGCAATCAAGCTGATATTTTGCAGTGCTTGCAGACGGCAACTTAGAAGCGTCCGGTATTTTCACAACAGTATAGTCCATTGACCCCAGTAGGCAGCGTCATTATTCATCCCGCCGAGCTCGTCGGCTTGCCATTCTTTTTTGGCTAGAGTGATCAGCTTTTCACCAACATAATAGTCTTTGATGTTTAGGCCGATACCACCTGGAGCCCGGCGCCAAAATTGACGAGTTTCCGCCGCCGTCCGTGAACTGGTCGATTATGCTGAGACCAATTCCCGTTTGCGCGGGTGAAAAAGATCCGATGGACACTCCATCGATAGTAAATCCGTCAAAGCTTTTGGAGAGTATTGAGCCGGATGTGAGACGGACACATGCCCTCACAACACAAGTTCTCGATGGTGACATTGGCGGTTCGGCTCGTCAAATCGGCGTTGTCTGTAGCACTTGTGTCTAGATAATTCGGTGAAGCGCCAACTAGCGCAGTGGGTACTACCATATTAGCGGAAGGATACCTGGCATGTATGACGAAAATATCGCTTGCTGCAACGTTCGTCACATTTCGAGCTGACCAGCCCATCTGGAACACGGGATCGTTGGTCGTCTTCCATACGGTTAGGCGGGGAACGTTGACATTGGAGTAGCATGATTGCCTGCCTTGGTTGGGCCGCTGAAGTCCTTTCCCATTGCCCGAATGCAAAGGGAGGACTTTCATGGATTTGGGTATCCTATTCGAGCGCGAAATACCTGCCAGGCGCTTCAAGAGACTGTTGTTGCCGAGGAGGATAATCATTGATTGGCGCCACAAGCAGTAATCGTCAAGCCATGGCATGGGCAGCTTCTAGCAGACCATACAGATCCTGATATTTTGGAAAAGGGATAGTCTGCCGAGAGAAAGTAGGAAAGAATAGTAACCATGTCATAGATAACCCTCTACAAGACATCAAATCCAGTGGAGTCAACGGAACTCGAAGCGTGGATTGGTTTCAATTGAGCTTTGAAGAAAATTCGCTTGCATCAAGCATACACTCCAGCGGCCTTCGCGTGCAATACCCCTTGGCACTGCAGCTGCTCACTTGTGACCGCGAGGAGATACCGCTTGATAAGCCTCATCAATCTCTTTTCTCTCGTCTTCCGTAAGCTCCAGTTCCATACCCTTGATCAGCTCGTCGAGACGCTCGTTGCTACGAATACCGATGATAGGTGCGTCGACCCACTGCGAGCCACACGACCATGACATTGCGACTTCCGCCATTGATACGCCGCGCTTCTTGGCGATGTCGTTGACCTTTTCGTTCACGGCTTTGTCCCCGGGCTGATACATCGGTCGTGAGCTTAAGCTGTCTGCTTGTGACGATGCTTACATTCTGGCCCAGTCCCTGTCCCTTGACACGAGATTCACCACGAGGGGTAGTGCCTGCTTCAACATGGGGTCTTGTGAGTACTGCAAAATTGTCAGCATGGGATTCGAGGATCATGAATGTCAGAGACGTACGGCCACCGGCGAGAGGGCTCCACGGAATAACACCGACGCCAAAGTGCTTCAACATCGGCATCATCTCCCTCTCCTCCTCACGATATGTGGCGCTGTGCTGGTTCTGCATGGAGATGAAAGGGGTAAGGCGATTGTGAATGGCGTACTCTATAATGCTGTTGGTCAAAGAGCTGACGATGAAGAGGAGGATCTCACTCACGCTGCATCAGCTGGAACTGCCAGGCCCAGCAAGACGACATGCCGACGTAACGGACCCAGCCAGCTTGCACAACATCATGCAACGCTTGCATAGTCTCCTCGATGGGCGTCTCGTAGTCGAATCGATGACACTGTAAGACGTCGATGTAGTCGACTTGCATACGCTTTAGCGAGTTTTGTACTGAGGCGAAGATTCTCTGTGCGAAATCAGTCTCCGATTGCTTATAGCAAAGCACACATCACAATATCCTCACCTTGCGGCTCAATCCCTGGTGATTCGTCCATCCGGCCGGTCCCTTTTCCTCCAGCGTCCCATCCTTGTTGTATGTCTTGGTGAGGATGACTACATTTTCTCGTGGGATCTGGTGCTCTTTGAGAAATTCTCCAAGGATCACTTCGCTCTCGCCCATGCTGTAGGTGTTGGCAGTGTCAAAAGTCTACGAAAGTCAGCGACCGTAGCGACGGTCGACTCACGTTAACACCTTGATCATAGGCGTATTTCAGCTGCTTGATGCCCTCGGCATGGTCTGCGATCATCCACTCCTGCCCTGATCCATACTGCATGCATCCAAGAATGATTCTTGAGACCTGAAAGCGGAATGCAGCTGTCAGTCTTGGTCAGGACAGGTGTCTCAACATACCTTGAGACCAGACTTGCCCAGACGGACATATTGCATATTGGTCTTTGACTCTGACATTGTGAGAGCGAGCTGTATGAGTGGCAAGAGGAAAAGCGGGACGGGCAACAGAAATGCATGCATGCACGTCATATATATGCTACGAGGGATGTCGACGTGCCGGGCCGAAGTTGCGCCGGATATGCGATACCTGCTCATGAAGGTGGAGGCCGTTACGATGCTTGACCTCGGGACGAGTGGAGACAGTGGAGTATTCTCCTCCGTTGTCGGCCCGTTTATCGGGCAATTCCAGTGATCGGAGAAGAAACAATGCAATAATGACGCCGTT
Organism: Cryptococcus sp. GC_Crypt_3; assembly: GCA_026538395.1. NCBI lineage: Eukaryota > Fungi > Basidiomycota > Tremellomycetes > Tremellales > Cryptococcaceae > Cryptococcus > Cryptococcus sp. GC_Crypt_3. The sequence goes on from JALPCB010000092.1 coordinate 22,221, forward strand.
GCATCTATTGTGTGTGTCCAGTGCTATGACTGAGGCGTGTATCCTCCTTGCCTCCACTTTGGTGAGTGACTTCAGGCAGAGAAGTGCTATGTACCGCATGAACAAGTCCACAGCATCGCTCAAGCACGGGTGTGTGCTTGTACAGGTCGAGGAAGAGTCATCTGGGCTGGATACAGCTCTCACTCGTCTCCTTCCATAAGGCTACATGCGAATTTCCATCTTACAATCCCAAATACAGTTGTCTAGCCAGATTGACCGGCGGTTGAGCATTCGATTTCTGGTAAGTTCTGCAGCACTGCCAGACACATGATAGGTGGACGTGGACAAAGCCTACAGCTCAATTCTTGCGCTTCTTGAGTCGATATAGTTACCAGTCCCAAGTCGTGCCACCTTGCTGGCCAGTGGCTAACGTGGGCTCTGTGCTCGCTACCATCAATACCCGCTCTTGCTATCAATTCAGGGCCACTCACCGGCGCTGTTAGTCATATCTGGGAATAGTGCCGACCATTGGCCCCATATATCGTCCGCTCCATCGCCATGAGACACGACCGGGACCCCATTGGGATGGAAGGTAGGCCAGAGGGACGGGCCTACGGTCGTAAACGAGAAGTCGTCGGCCGACAGGGCATCTAGAGCAGTGCCTGCTGCTAGGTACCTCAGTGGGTCTGAGGTGGTGCTGGGCGACATAACGAGGAGACTGTCGACGTCCAGAGTCGCGATTTTGAGCTGTATATCTGTTCTCGAGTCCACATCTCGACCCATAGGGCTTCCTGAGGCTTGTCGAGAGGTTGGCACAGACGGAGGAATCCATTCCGTTTTCAGCTTTTGCAATATATCGGCTGTCTGTTTGGCCCAATTATGCTTCATTTGTGAAAGCAGTTCCACACATTGGTCGAATCCATAAAGCATATTCTCCTTCTGGGAAGGCGGCGTGGAACCGGTCACAGCGGACATGAGCATGACCGACGCAGCGGCGTACGCTATGTGGGCTGACTTATTGTCAGTTGACACCTTTAATACAGCTTACCAGGGGAGAACCCACTGGTGGTCAGAGGTCCGAATCGAAGACCAATTCTTTTCTCGTAGACCTGAGACGCGTCAATGATTTAGGACATCAGGGCGCCAGTAAGAGCTGCTTACCAGCAAGAGATCTAGAGCGCGAGTGGCCGCTTCTTCCGAAGCAGCGACAGCTTGAGCATCTCCACTTCTACGCGCCAATCGTCCATGTGACTCAGGTTGATTGACCAAGATGACGAGCAGCTACAACAGATGTGAGCCCCGACTTCTCTTTGGTAAATGATGTACTCACCCAGTAGTACATGTGCATTATCAACAGCATTGGCGGGGGACAGGCATACTTCTCCAGCTGCAACCGCATATGTGAGGGCAGATTCTCCTGCCAGCCCCTGAGTCGCCGACGCAGGGCGCTGAGTTGAGATCCATCAGTCGACCTTCTCTCGACCTTGAGAGAACAGCTATAGACGATTTTAGCGCTTTCCGCCCTAACGCACATGACCTTGCACTCACAGATTGGTGTTGATATCGGACGCGACCGTAAGAAGCTTACAGAACCAGTAAAACGTGGATGACGCCTGCGAAGGTGAACCAGCTTGATCTCCCAGGCGATCTACCATGAAGCGTTGAGACGGTAGCCAAGATCGCTGGTCGAGGCGTGAGTCAATCTTGTATGGTGAGACGCTGAATTCAAGCAGAGTAACGGTCCGACCAAGCGCGATACACCATAATCTATGGCGACAATAGTGAGTCTCCTGATTGGGCAGATAGGGATCTACTCACTTGTCCAAGGCATACAGTGACCAGAACTGATCTTCCCGCATCTTAGCTCGCTCGGCACTCATCTGACCGGTTTTAACCAATTGGGAGCAGTCTATATGGAGGCCCAGCGATTCTGTATGGCGGAGGCGAGAGATCAGCAGCGGATTGGGACATTCGAATAATGGTTTCACCCACGAGCCAAGCTCAGTGCCATGTCTGCAAATGTCAGCCTACATTTCCTCCTGCGGACTTGCTGAAACACTTACTGAAGTACAAAGAACTCAAGTCCTCTCGACTCAGAAGGGTCTGCAGAGAGCCCAGGATCACCAAACCCTTGATAGTGCTGAGCATTGGCTTCTCGCATTCCTGAAGCGCAAACGAGGCAGCTTTGGCTGAGAACGTGGCGTCTGATGGTGTATCGATCTTGTCGCTGAAATGAATAGCCAGGCCTAGTATAGCGTTGTGCAATGACGGAGAGAAATAATCTGTCTGTCGCAAGCCGCCTGTCGCGGTGAGATCTTGTCGAAACATGGGGATATCGACCACCTTTCCGTCAGACAATCAGCCGAGTGAGATGGGGAGCAAGGCAACGCACCAGGCAGAATGAGCTGAAAAAAGCCTGAAATAGGTCTAGCAATTCGTCATGCAATTCCCAAGTCAGCGTGACCTCGGCTGGGAGATGTGGATATAAGGGGGTTATATGATGTCCTGGAACAGCCGATATAGGAATCATCGTCGAACTTCCCATCGTGGGCCAGGCCCAAGTCTGGTTGAAGACGTTCTCCGGTGAGGCGCTCGCGTTGCTTGCGGCGCTAGGTGGACTGGTCTCGGAGAGATGGGCAAAGGTCGACATTGGACCATAATGTCTTACGCTCCCCTCCGTGTCGACTAGCTGCTTTCAATCAGCATCAAGGCCACGAGGTACATATTCGAGGAATGACATGACACTCACTTTGAGCCAATTGACCTTGAGAGCGGAAGCTTCCTTCTCTTCCGCAGTCTCCGCGCTACGGCGCGCTGACGGCTGCACCGCCTTTCTGCCCTGTCGCGAAGTTCGTTCTCTAGCTCCATCATTGTCTCTCGAGCTTTCTCGTCTGCAACACGAGTATCAGCCTAGCGGTCGCAGAGAGGCTCGTAGTGCGACTTTTGCAACAAACTTTTGACGGAGCGGCCCGATCCTCCATCGACACTAGATCGGACATATCAGCGACGAGCATAAGTAATTTGACTCTACGTACCTCGACCCTATCCCGATGACTTGAGGGATGTCAGCACTCATGCCCGCCCATACACCGGGGAAGTGTAGTTTGAAAGGAAGCGGGATTGACAGTTATACGGAAGTACATACCATGGCCCACAGACCGGTGTCAAAATGTCACATGCTAGTTGTCTGAGGGAGCGGAGTTTAGCGGACAGGCTTCGACTTTGGCATATTCAATGATAACACACCTTCTCTGACAGGAGTAGCACGTCTTCTTCAAAGTGTGAGTGGATTCGGCTCCCCGTTCAAATTCTGGTGATAGCTGGATAGATCGAGAGGTATCCGAGTCAATCGCGGAACCAAGGGTTATAGTATCAGGACGATGAGCGCCATATGGCAAAGCAGTACTTGGATCCGTGACTTGCTCTGCGACGCTAGATTGTGCATGATCGGATATCCGTGAGGGACCGGCCTGACCGCGGACTATCGAAGGGGTCCATGAAAGCCGCCTAGCGTTCGGCCCCGTTCGGGGCGTTACGGGAAGTTCGGACGACGAAGGCAGGTCCTGGGTAGCTGACTGGAAAGCGCTCAAGAGCTGCTGGAAGCGTGTCGAGTCATGAACGGTCATTCGGACAAATTCGCAAGCTGGAGCATAGGTAGTAGACTGAAATATGGTGATGTGCAGAAATGAGCTCTGAGAAAAGAGAGCAGCGGGATAAGCTCCTTCCTGCTGCGCCCCCTCCAGTGAAAATCGGCGGATAAACGTTTACTTATTCGCTACATTCTCTTTTCCTCTTTATCTTCTATCTATATGTGTTGATTATCGTCTCCTTGAGACAGGAAGAAAGCTTTCAGCATCGAGCTGGACCTATGTACCAGCAGGGCTGGTCTCTCTTCGACATGACATCTGCGGCCTCCAGCCAGGACAGACGGAGAGCTCTAAAAGCTTGCGATGTGAGTGATACTGCACTCTAGGCGGATAAACCTTTGCACCGCCTGAAGCTAAGCTGATGCAATCTGTAGGCTTGCCGAAGGTTAGTCCCCATACATCTCGCATAATAAGCTTACTCTGACCTACAGTCGGCGGTCTAAATGCGTACGGCCGTATCCCACTGTGACCCGATGCCAAGCATGTGGGGATTTAGGGACAGAATGTACATCCGATACTGTCAGCAGAAAACGGTACGACTACCTGTTCTGTTGATTAGTAGCAGCCGACTGATAGCATAGATAGAGGTCCCCCCAAAGGTATCAAGTTGGGACCGCGCCGTCCTAACAGTTATAGTCGGGCCGATGGATCCTCTGGCTCTATCGCGCGTTCTTCGTCGGGTGCAGACGACCAGGATGCGAACTTAGATACTTCGGAGCAATTACAACTCGGTGCCAGTCAGTCACCTTCGTCACACGGTGACAGTCCGACTCCGATCCCTATCGACCTTTTCTTGCCGTACCAGTCCTTGTTACCTCAGCCTCAGCCAAGCACTATCATCCCCGACAAGCCCCACGACCGACCTCAGCGATCCGCTTTTCGCGAATCACTCCCCTATCGAAGCACAGACAGAGTTGGCGCGCCCGCACAAACGAATCGTGATTGCACCTTTGACGATGAGATTGGACAGATAGTTGGACAGTTGAACGAACGGACTGTAGGGGAACACTTAGACGTGTATTGGAGCAGCATACATGCGAGTCCAATTCTCAGTACACTGCCCACCAGCTTACGCTTGTTTTGCCCAACATAGGTCGTTTGGCCGACCATATACAAACCTGCTTTTGATCGCCGATCAGCGTCAACGGGCATCCTATTTCGCATGCTCGTTCTTGCTTCTCTGATCGTTCCCCCAAGTCCAGAAACACAAGGCCTTCGAGAGGCCGTTCTTCCCGACACTGTGATCAAGACAGATGTCAACGCAGAGGCTCTACAACTGATTCTGCTGCAAGCACTCATATGTCAGGCACGTGGGGAGAAGGAGCTAGCGTATGATTATACAGTTGACGGGGCTCTAGCTGTGCTTCGACTGAACTGCTCATCTAAGGCGAACTACGATGGTCAGGTAAGTACTACACGCTGGGCAGCATACAGCTTACTATCGTCGCTTTCAGTCGGAAGTCGAGACTCAGTCAATCTCACGAGCATCTTGGTGCATATGGGGCTTGCACCAATACCTGTCCGAGAACGAAGGTCGACAGCCGATACTCTTTTCCAGCTCCCTGCCGTTCTCGCTGCCCTCTACTCTCGAAACAGACGAGCTAGAGTTGTTGCCAAACTCATCCACGCAATTCGCGCCGAGACAGAGAGCTCTGGTTATGACCTGTTTCCATCAAATGTGCCGGCTTACGTTCATCGGTGAGCAGGCGGCTCTGATGGCGCCGAACCGAAGAGCCGATGAACTCGGCCGCTCGTTGCAATACAATCAGACCCCTGGTATCGATGCCTTACTCGGAAGTCTTGACGTTTGGTGGGACGAATTACCGACATCCATATGGAAGGCGGGCAATGTCAGTCTCGCCCATTTCTGCGTCTTAACAACAGTAAGCAATCCTTGGTTATGAGAGTTGCAATGCACTGACTTGAATAGCGCTACCACGCTGTCCGGTTGCGCTTGTTATCTTCCACGTTGGATAAACGCTCGAATTCTGAATACGACCGTCAAATAGCAGAATCTGCGCGTCACGTCATAGACATAGCTGCAGCTCTGGCTGAGCGCTGTCGGCTAGGGCAGTTCGGTCTACACATATACCAACCGCTGTCGTTTGCTTTGCTATGCTTAGGTGAGAGCTCTCAGATGGTCGCATCTGCGGGACGAGCTCATCGTTGTTCCGCAGTATATGATTCCCAATCTGCCAAACCTCAACCACAGTCTCGGCAGTATCTAAAGAAGGGGCACTCCACCCTGCAAGAGCTCTCAGCCTTCAGTGTTGTAACACCATCTCACATACTCTTCTTTAACAACCGTGAGTCATCTCACCCTCTTCAATCCATTATGCCGTCCTAATCAGGTGGTCAGTGATCGGCCAATCGGCTACGCCACCCTTGTCATAACGTTCAAACAGAGATTGAATTGCTGTATGCCGCTGAAAATTGTGGACGATGTACTGGGTGCTCATTCCAAACACCCAAACTGTACCTTGTACATAGCAATGGACTCAGCTTCATAGCCATTATGCGACTATTAGTCGATGACATGTATATATGACTGCGCTGCATAGCGGGTTTCCCCATCTCCTCATCTAATAACAAGAGCATAGCAGATCGCAAACCTACAACTACGGACAAAACGAGTGTGGCCGTTCTACGACAATGCACACCGATCGCTTTTGAAAAATATCTATCACTCTATCCAGTGACAAGCTCTCTACCTCTTCGCAACCACTTCGACTTCCCTGATGTGTCGTGCTGTGCAAAGTCCTCGGGGGCCCAAATTGATCGGCCAGTCTGGAGGTCGACAGTCTTGAGGTCGACCCGAGGGTTCTTTCGAATCAATTTGAAGCCAATGATGAAAGCGGCGAAGACCGGAAGGATGACTGCGATTGGGGGATCAGCACAAATACATTCACATCGGCTCCTACAAACACTCACTGTAGCTTTGGAGGAAGGAGATGTAATCAAATCCGCCAAGGAACGCTGTCCAACCCGAGATCAAGGTGCTGCAAACACAAGAGGTCAGCGTCCGCACGCCATTTCGAAAGCGGGGCTCGTCACTTACAAGAAGACCGAGGCGACGAGGCCAACCCACGAAATCCAAGGTTGACCCCTCGATTGCCAAGGAAGCTCGGACAAGGGCACGTTCTGAGCGCGCAAAGCCGCTCTGAATCGGATATGGCAGACACAGATAGTACACCAGGCGATAAACGCCAAGATACCAGAGATGTCGACAAGCCAGGTGAAGAGCTCTCCTGGCCCAGTGGAAGTGTTGAGCAGAGCCAGAAGTCCGATACAGTTGGTAATGATGACCCCGTAAATTGGCACACCCTTCTTGCTGACTTTGGTAAGGAACTTGGGGCCATGTCCGATGTGACCCAAATCTGGAAAAAATCCATCAGCCTCGCTTGGGTCAAGCAGTAAACATGTACTCACTCGCCAACGCCCTAGACGCAATGAACATGGTGCCGTTGAGAGCGGAGATGTTGGCCACGATACAGAAGGCTGTGACAGCGTGGCCGATGCCGGGCACTCCGTTGCGATTCATGGCGATAGCAATCACCGCCCTCGCCGTAGGAGACGATCCGCTGAGGAGTTCAGCCTCGTCGTACGGCACAATCATGCCTTGCAGGAAGATACCGAGAACGAATACAAACAAGATCCTCCAAGTGACCTGTTTGGCCGCCTTGGGGACATCGCGAGCGGGGTTCGAGCACTCTCCAGCGGTAGTGCCAAGCATTTCTGACCCAACCATGAAATTTGCGGCCAACGGAAGCGTCTTAAACACGCCGACAAAACCGTTTGCGAACGCGCCAGGGTTCTTCCAGTAGGTGAATCCCAAAACTGGTCCGTTGTTGACACCACCGGCGGCGATGATGATCGATAAAATCATGACGAGTACGATGAAGATGATTTTGACTGGAACGAGATCAGCTGCGGAATCAGCACCTCAACGAGGCCACTCACATGTACAGAGGATGAGTTCGAGTTCTCCAAACACTCTGACACCTCTTGTGGTGATTACAAGGAAGAAAACGTTGAAGAGGAGAATCCATCCGTAAGAAGGAATATGAGTGTTCCAGTAAGACAGCAAAATCGTCATGGTGTTGTACTCGGAGATACCGAGCGTCGCCCATAAGAACCAATAGCCCCATCCAATTGCGAAGCCGACCGATTCATCGACGAATTTGGTAGACTACGGTGAGACGATGATGAGCATTAGAGAGTGACTTATCATAATATATTTGGACTTACGAAAGCCATGAAAGATCCTGAAATTGGCATGAATGCCGACATTTCACCGACAGCCTGCATGACTATGGTGATATTACTGATTAATACACGAATACTTGAATGTGCGAGACAAGGAAGGGCACTGACCGATCCAGAGGAGGCATCCCACAAGGCAGAAAGAGATAAGCAGTCCAGCAGGACCAGCGTTGTGGTATCCACTGCCCAAGGAGACGAAGAAGCCGCTGCCAATGACGCCGCCGAAAGCGATCATTCTGTACGTCATCGGTCAGCGACTTCCTTGGTCTGATACAAGCTTGCAACTCACTGCATGTGCCTGCTCTTCAACCTTCTTTCCAGATGGACTTGGACTTCGGGCTGGTCATCTCTGCGCTCCGCGTCGTAAACATTCACTGCCGAGGGATCAAGGTAGTTGGACTTGGCGTCATCCTCCATGGTATAGGAGGGAGCGTCGACGACCGACTCGGACTCAATGTTATGAGACATTGTATTTGGACGATAGATCGTGAGTGACTTGGGGAAAGGGATTGGGCAAGTCCGCGATCGTCACAGCGGCTTCTTATAATGCCCCGGGGCTAAATGTTCTGCGCCCCAGCCGAAAGTGGGATTCCGACATTTCATTTTCGGGATAAACGTCTATCAACGATGGGCAGGGTCTCACAAGGTTTTCAAGTCGAAGAAGATAAACCTGTAAAGTTGACAACAGAAATTTCACAAACAGAGATAAAGCCGTAAGCGACTTTCACATGTTTACCCGGAGACATTGTTGAGAAGGGTAAACCTATCAGCTAGCCAATAAGAAGTCCGGCTTGCGGACGAGGTAATCCTGATCGGCGACGTTATCATAACAGTGTAACTCGGAGCTGCCGGGATTGCCATTTCGGGACGTTCCTGTCTTCTCGAAGGAGTCTGTTTTAGGCGGACAATATGGGCAGGTCGCAGTTGGTACAGGGACGCAGTTAATTGCAGATAGACGCGGCTGCGACAAATAAAGGATATGCATGACAGTGTATGCTTCATTGAATGGCGTCCGTAAGCGAGTCTGTCAAATCTCCGGCCAGCTCGTACCAGTCTACCACGCTCACTCCCTCTTTGGTACCGGCGTCTATGCTTCTTACGTATGGCAGCATGTGATGTTCAAACATTGCCTTGGCGAAGCGGTTCATCGCGATACCGTGCTCGTAGAACCCTGCCTGCGGATTAAATTGCCACACAAAGCCCAGGCTACCGACGTTTCGAACCAGCGCTGCTATCTCCTCATCGGTCTCATCTGCGTGAAGAGTCAGCTTGGTAGAATCATGCGCGTGTTCGCACGATAGTGCAACTTACTCTCAAATGTGCCAAATGACCAATTGTACCCGAGCCATTTCCCGGGATACGCTTTATGTAGCGTCTCGGCGTACTGGGTGACGGTGTCGATGTTGTACCCGGGTGCACAAGACCACACCATGTCCGAGTAATTCGCGAACGCTAAAGACCTGGAGATGGCGGCATCGATACCGCCTCGATAACGGTACCATCCGCGAGTGTTCCGACATCCGTCGCAATCCCATACGACCCCGAATGTCCGAGAGATGACCGCAGCGTCCGAAACGTCGAGACCTGTTGTGGATTCCGAAAAGCGTTCGAGGTCCTCCGCAGAGCATTGAGTTTTGACAGCTTCATCCAGAGTGCAAAGGCCCGCTTTCTCTTCCCACTCTTGCTCCTGCTGCAGCCTAGCTGCACCGGTGGCTGTAGAATCCTTGAGTTGCTGAGAGAGCGAAGGGGCATCGAGCTTTGTCCGACCGAGAATGAATGGGCGATCCTCCGGGTCGATGGCAGAAGTGATTCTACTCGCAGACTCCGAGTCCGTACGGGCGATAAGGACCGTGTGGGCGCTGAAATCGTCAGACATGGGCATCCGCTGGTTGAAGAAACACCTACCCGGCAATGTCGAGCTGCAACTTGGCGGCTAACAGCCTCCTTCTGTGTTCGCGCACCGGTACAAGGACGTGGGTGAGAGCCCCGACACTAAAGTTCTTCTCGCCTGAGAGCATGTCATCGAAATGGATGGCGGCTGCTCCTGCATCAAGGAAGAGCTTGACAAGTTTCATTGTAGCTGTAGAGTTTCCATGGCTTGTGGTACTTCAGTGTCGAGACCGACTTCCACGATCCGCAGACTCACCCGGAATCGCCATCTGCGATGATCGGGACCAAACGGTCGGTCTTGGCAGTACCTCGGACTTGGTCTACCCTAGCCCAGTGGAGCTGGTTCTGGACGATTTGCTTGACCTGCTCAGATATCTGGTCAGAACCACTCGAGGATGCACTAGAAAGAACTCACCCGCTTTGGTAATGTGTCGTACGTGTAGTCGGCCTATAAATCTGCAAGCTCAGCGGTTGCGAAGTCGTGAGCCAATATCATTACGCACCAGATCGCCGCCAGAGTCGAATGTTGGAGTCTCTGCCAAAGTTGCGTTGGCACCACTTTGGTACAGGGTTTCTACATTGAGCAAGATTATCAGCTTCTGCATGCTACAAGCAGACAGCAAACTTGCCAAATCCTGCTTCGCCCATCTCGTGAGCCATAATGGGGTCTGCTGCGCCAAACGTCCAGCGGGTCTCGCCGGTCGCTGCAGCTTTACCCAGACTCTGCCTGAGCTTTAATGCCTGTACATTGGCCAAAGGATACTCCTCGAGACCACAAGGGTTTCGCAATTTGTTCACTTGGCTGGCTGACCATTTCCTTGCGAAATGCTTCTGCTCGGGAGAGTGGAAGAAGGCCTCGGTAGCGTCGGTAGAGGCAGCTGGGTGGGACATATCGAGAAGGCTGCTGGGCTTATAGAATCGAAGATCGGTCAAAATGCTGAAGGAGTCTGCAGATGAATGCACGTGTAGATCTCACGAATCAACGATACCCATACCCTATGTACAGGCGCAAACAGTAGTTTTTGTTTTGGTTTATTGCTGAAGTATTGGTTTATCCTAAAGGTTTTCCCGGTAGTGATCAACGCGTTAGTCGCTAACAGCGGAAAACATGTGTCGAGATGACGACCTGAACTTGATATCTGGCAGCTGCACGAGCTGTTTCTTGTTGTTTTCAACATTTGCTACTTGCGCAACGCTGTTGTAACTGTTGTGACCTTGAAGAAAGTAGCTCTGAAGACTTGACAGAAATTATAGCCACAAGATGGTCAACACCGATCTGATCGCACCGCTCACTGCGGACTACACCGTCCTGCCGGGCTTCAAAGCTTTCAAGCTTGCCATGGTGCAACTTGGTCATATAACCGAAGACAAAATCTCAAACTTGGAGCACACAGCGGAGATGATCCGCGAGGCAGGTGCTGGAGTTGGATCACCCTCGTCCAACAAGGTCGATGTGATCATGCTGCCGGTAAGTCAGCCCTTGGTCGATTGTGTGTGATCTGTAGGTCTGACAAGACGGGTGCTTGCAGGAAATCTTCAACTCGCCCATGGAATGCAGTGCGCATGCGTTGAATGCCGAGGTGGTTCCCGACGTTTGTCCAGGGGCCCGCGTTCCCCAAGAAGACTTGCCGTCTCAGAAGCTCAGCCCAACACTACACGTGAGTGCTGGCACTACCGGCGCGTGTGCCCCGCTAAACAATTATGTATGTCTACTAGATGCTGTCTACAGCCGCCAAAGAGACAGGATGTTGGATCATCGGAGGATCGATTCCAGAGAAGGCGGCAGATGCACCGGAACAAGGATTTAGGGTTTGGAATACATTGACTGTTTGGGACTCGAAGGGTGAGTCGGTAGAGCATAGATCAGAAGCCTCAATCTGACCATTTAACACAGGTTGTCTGGTAGCTAAATACCGCAAGACCCATCTGTACGACGTGGATGTCCCGGGGGCGATCACAGTCAGAGAATCGGACGTGATCACAGAGGGTACGGGAGCTGTCATCGTGGATACTCGTAAGCCTCCCGCCTCCGTCAGCAACCCACGAAATCAAGGCTGAGCTTCGGCAAGCGTTCGGTACTCTGGCTTTGGCAATCTGCTACGATATTCGTTTCCCTCACTTCCTCTCCGCGTTACTGGAGCAGAACCCAAAGATCTGCGCATACCTGATTCCTTCCGCTTTCAACCACGTTTCAGGCCCTTTGGCGTGGGAAGTTTTACAGCGAGTCAGGGCTATCGATAACCAGATCTACGTCGGTATGTGCTCGCCTGCGCGTAACGATAATGATGAGGTATGTGGTCAAATTCCCGTACTGCATGAATGCACAGGCAGCATGCTGGATCTTCAGTCTGACATCTGTAATCCACAACAGTATATATGTTATGGCCACACGATGCTCTGCGCTCCCAATGGCACCATCTGCTCGAGCCCAACACCTGCCGACGAAAGCGAAACAATCGTCTACGCCACATTGTCTCCCGAGAGCCTGAAAACGACAAGGCAGAACCTTCCCGTTGGTCAGGTGAGTCATCTCAGATACCCAGGGGTAGATTGATGTCATTACTGACCCTTCCAACAGCACCAGCGACACGACCTGTATACCCGACCAGTCCTGAAAGTCCAGGCGACTCAGTTTTGATCGTTATTGTTTAGCCCTTGAATCCGAATTCCTGCGACTGATAACAAGCATGAACATGCATTACCTTGATTCCATGGATTTGGCAGTTCCAAACAGTCGTATGGCTGCTTAATGGTTTGCAACAGATATACGCCTCAGCCGATGTTTTGCCGCACCATCTACATACGATCGCCTCGGCTATGCTCTGCAAAGTCGAAGAGGTAGCCCCCGCGACATCATCGCAGTCTGCAATCGGACCACTCTGACTACTGGGGAGGATTGACAATGAGGATTAAGCTATCGCAGTCTGCAAGCGAGCTAATTTAACGACTATCATGGCGATTCCATGAGGGGGTCAATCGCAGTCCGCAATCGGTGAGCGTTAAACACCAGGATTAAGCTGAGTGATAGAAGCGAGCTCGGTTCAGTGATATAGCCTACTCACGGATAAACAATTCCATGACAACGCCGCTACGTTGACCCTAGCTTAGACTCCGATAAGCGGGTAAAACAAGGTCATCTGCGACTCGGGCTTACCCGAGTACAACCAAAGTATGCATACAAAGATCCGGGAAAAGTTTCCGTGTCGCGGACTTGATATCGCCAGTCAGCTTGATTTCCCAGGCGTTCGCTGTCTACTGATGTCTGCATCAACGTTCCAAACAGTTCATTCGTCCTCATCACTATTATCGGTCATCGACTGTAGCAGAATATCGAGATGCCGGTCGCAAACGACACAACAAGTAAAATCAAGATCGCTATCGGTGAGTCTGAGCTGCGTTCTTGAGCTGTACAACTTTACTGACTACATGGCTTGCAGATCGAGGTGCGTTGTGCAATTTCATCAAGAAATGTTAAAAGGTGCTGATTATCGCGGTGGGCAGGGGGCACGTTCACGGACTGTGTAGCTATTCCGGAAAATGGTACTCCGTTCCTGGTGAAGCTCCTTTCGGTGGATCCCTCCAACTACAAGGTAACGCGGAACGTTATGGGTATTCTTAGAAACCGAAGACGGCTGACAATTGCCTACAGGATGCACCGACAGAGGGGATCCGAAGGATCATGGAGAGATTTGAGGGTCAGAGCATCGCAAGGGAAGAATTGATCGATACTTCGAGAATATCGCACATTCTAATGGGAACGACTGTCGCGTGAGTCGCGCAGTATAAACACAGAACGGGATATCGGTAACGCTATCGTGATCAGTACGAACGCACTTCTTGAGCGCAAAGGCGAGAAATGCGCTCTTCTGGTAACACGTGGCTTCAAAGACCTCCTCCGTATCGGAGATCAGACACGTCCCGATCTGTTCTCCCTGCACATCAAGAGGCCTGATGTTTTGTACGAGAAGGTTGTCGAGGTGGACGAAAGAGTCACTATCGAATCACGAACTGAGCTGCTGGCTCACACACTCGACGTCAGCCCGGAAGGGGACCCGTACGTTACGGGCTTGAGTGGAGACAGAATCAGGGTGCTGGAGCCATTGGGTAAGCTATTGTTATGCTCTGGCGGACTTGCACGTCATTTTACATCGACTGACTGATCTTGTGTGTCTCAAGATTCGAAGGCCGTACGACAGAGCTTGCAGACGCTCTACGACGAGGGCTACCGGTCCATCGCTGTGACTCTGATGCACTCTTTCACGTTCCAAGCTCACGAAATCGAGATTGGAGAAATCGCTCAGGAAGTGGGCTTCTCTCAAGTCAGTCTTAGTAGTCAGCTTCAGCCGATGAGTAAGTCAGAGCTCTACACGCTTTGTGGTACAAATCTGACGAAACAACTTATAGTCAAGATTGTACCCCGTGGTCAGAGCGCCACTGCAGATGCGTACCTCACTCCTGGTATTCAACAGTACATCTCTTCCTTCGCCAAAGGGTTCAAGGGAGGGTTCCAAGATCCCCACGGCACCTTGGTTGCGTTCATGCAGTCCGACGGCAGTTTGGCCGGCATCAACTCGTTCTCGGGCCTGAAAGCGATCCTCAGTGGACCCGCAGGTGGAGTAGTGGGATATGCGAAGACATGCTACGACCCGGAAGAAGGCAGCCCTGTCATTGGGTGAGCAATATACTGCCAAGCGTCGCCAAACCATAACGAAGTCAGCTAATGCCATGGGTAGATTTGACATGGGCGGCACATCCACCGATGTCTCACGTTATGGAGGCCACTATGACCACGTGTTCGAGACGAGGACCGCCGGTGTGACGATTCAGTCTCCTCAGCTTGACATCAATACAGTTGCCGCGGGAGGTGGTTCAATTCTGTTTTACAGAAATGGGATGTTCGTGGTCGGACCAGAGGTAAGTCAAACTTCAGAGTAATGTGCATAAGCTGACAGTCAATGATTCCAGTCCGCATCTGCTCATCCGGGGCCGGCTTGTTACCGCAAGGGTGGTCCTCTCACTGTCACCGGTAAGACTTGCTCAAGACAAAGGCTGTATCTCCTTACTGACCATGACCAACAGATGCCAACTTGTTCCTCGGTCGACTCCACGCGGACTCTTTCCCTCGAAGTAAGTGCCGGAAGATCGGAAGACAGAAATCAAGCTGACCCTGTTCCGGACAGTCTTCGGTCCCAACGAGAATGAACCTTTGGACTACGAAACAACTCGCAAATTGTTTATCGAACTCACTACCGAGATCAACAAAGAGGCATCCATACCTTTCACTCCCGAGCAAGTTGCCGCTGGCTTCCTGCGAGTAGCTAACGAGAATATGGCTAGGTCAGTAGGCATTCTTGGCTGTTCAAGTTGAGGTCTGACACCCTCATTCAGACCAATTCGGGCATTGACAGAGAACCGAGGATTCCGCACAGCCTCTCACAACTTGTCCTGTTTCGGCGGGGCAGGAGGTCAGCACGCTTGTGCGATTGCAACGAACCTCGGCATTCACTCGGTCCTCGTTCACAAATACTCCTCTGTGCTCTCCGCTTACGGCATCGCCTTGGCGGACATTGGCACGGATGTCACTGAGCCGTCAACTGAATATCTGACGTCCGATTCGATACCTCGATTGACGTCTCGAGGAGCAGCATTGTGCGAGAAGGCCACCAACCATCTCATCAACCAGGGCGTTGAAGCGGAGCGAATCGAACATACTTTGTTCTACAATCTTCGATACGAAGGTACAGACACCAGTCTGATGATCAAAGAACCCGAGGATGGAAATTTCGAAGCGGCGTTCACGGCAAGGCACAAGAGAGAATTCTCTTTTGTGTCGAAGGACAAACGGCTCATCGTCGACGGTGAGTTTCGACGGGTATCTACTGCGCACGTACAAGTCCACTGATCTATTCCTCTAGACATTCGCGTAACCGCCGTTGGAAAAGGCGAGCAAGCGGCAGAGGTCTCATGGTCGAAAGAGCTAGCAGAATTACGTACGAATCCCCTACATCCGCCATCCTCGCCACCCACTACACAAGTCTACTACGAAGAGATCGGGTCATTCGTCACGACGCCCTTGTACGATCTGACTCAACTGACACCCGGAATGGTGATTCAGGGTCCTGCTGTTATCCTCGACGATACCCAAACCATCGTCGTGTTCCCTTCGAACGAGGCTACGGTCCTCAAGGATCTAGTATTCATCGACATCGGCCTCGGACCCAAGGTCGAACTCGACAACACTGTGGTCGACCCCATTGTATTATCCATTTTCGGAAACAGGTCCGTTTGGCTCCGGCGCAGCACTAGCAGTATTCTGGCTGACCAATTCGTACAGGTTCATGGCCATTGCCGAACAGATGGGTCGAGTCCTGCAAAAGTGCGCGACCAGTCTTCAGATCAAAGAACGTTTGGACTTCTCCTGCGCGATCTTCTCTGGGGACGGTTCGCTGGTGGCGAATGCGCCCCACGGTGAGTAACCGGATGACTCGAATTTACACGCTTCCTGCTAAGTGTTACATCGCATTCGCAGTACCTGTACATTTGGGTTCGATGCAATATGCCGTCAAAGGTCAAGCGGACCTCCACAAAGGTCAGCTCCGACCAGGAGACGTTCTGGTGTCCAATCACCCTAAGAGTGAGTCATTTGGCGCTAGTTGAGCTCTGGCCGTCGTCTGACAATCGTACAGTGGGCGGTACCCATCTTCCGGACATCACCGTCATTTGCCCTGGTGAGTACACAACTATATAGTAGCAGCATAGTTGACTGATAAGCGGTCTAGTCTTCCATAATGAGGATGGCGTGGATCATTTGGTCTTCTTTGTCGCTGCCCGAGCACATCATAATGAGTAAGTTTGGTCAGACAGCCTGCAAAGTTTTAAATGTCTACTGAGTGATTCGACAGTATCGGTGGCCTTTACGGTAACTCGATGCCTCCTGAGAGTGAGGAGATCTGGCAGGAAGGGGCTTTGATCTACTCGGCATTCCTTGTCCGCGATGGTATTTTCAACACGGAGGAGATTGTCCGATATTTGACCGGTTAGTCGACTTTTGATTGCCTCAGTAGAACACGGAGACTCATACACAATGCTCTCTTCAGAACCGGGCAAATACCCCGACTGCAAACCTGCAGCCCGAGTAGGTCTGCTCATTCTTGTCGGTAGTGAGGTTGCTGAATGGTGGTTCCTTTAGCCGCAAGACAACATCTCCGATCTCAAGGCGCAAGTGGCCGCTTGTACCGTCGGTGTTGAACAGATCCAGCTTCTCTTCAAGGAGTTCGGTCGAAAGGTCACGCTGTTTTACATGGAAGCCATCCGTCAGAACGCCGAAGACGTGGTCCGAACCTTTTTCAAGAAACTTGCAAAGGAGAGAGGTGACAAGCCCTTGGTCGCGCTTGATCACATGGACGACGGCAGTCCGATTGCTTTGACAGTCACTGTCAATGGAGAAGATGGCACCGCTGTCTTCGACTTCCAAGGCACCGGTCATTCGATCCATGGGAACATCAACGCTCCCCCGGCAGTCTGCAATGCTGCTGTAACCTATTGTGTGCGTACGCCTAGCAGTTGGAAGACTACATTCAGGCTAATCCCGGGTACAGATCCGCTGCATGATTGGTACCAACATGCCACTGAATGCTGGTGTGCTCGGTGAGCCGGTTGATCCATTGCTCTGCCGTCTGCCTAGCGGACCACTTATTTTTGCTTTAGCGCCGGTCGACATCCGCATCCCCTACAACACACTGTTAAACCCTTCTCCTGGAGTCGCCGTGTCTTCTGGAAACACAGAGGTATCGCAGCGAACGACCGACGTCATCTTCAAGGCGTTTGAAGCCACTGCCGCATCACAGGGATGCATGAACGTTGTCATGTTCGTGCGCGACAACGGACATGGTTACGGCGAGACCGTCTGCGGTGGTTCCGGTGCAGGTCCCACATGGCAAGGTACTTCAGGCGTCCACATCAAGTGAGTCGCCCCTCCCCTACAACCCACTGTCCCTTTCTGACCCAATGCAGTATGACCAACACCCGAATCACCGATGCCGAAATCCTTGAAAAAACTCAGCCTTGTATCCTTCGACAGTTCCAGCTTCGTCCCAACTCCGGCGGTATCGGTCGTAACAGAGGCGGCGACGGGGTCATACGAGAGTTTGAGTTCTCCGAGGCAATGCACGTCGCTACCATTGGCGAGAGGCGAGTCACTCAGCCGTACGGCATGAAGGGTGGCGGTCCCGGCGAACGAGGGGCCTTCTTCTTCAGCAGGAAGCAGGAGGATGGCGAGTATGTCACTATCAAAACGAAGCCTTGTTGCACACTGAAAGTTAAGCCTGGTGACCGAGTGACTCTGCACACTCCTGGTAAGTTTGCTCGTGCATCATTTTGTTCAATTCCCTTGCTAGAAGTCAAATCAAGCTGACGCGGTCTTGCTCCTGCAGGAGGCGGCGCATGGGGGGAATCAAGCGAGGAAGTCATGCTCAATACCGCGGACGATCTGCTGAAGAACCATGGCTTTCTACCAAGAGCGAATGGAAGTTGGGCCTCTTACCAGGCTGCTCAGCACGCCTCCAATTAATTACGGTCACGGTGAAACCGGTATCTGTCCGATATTTTGCGCCCATGCTAGACATTGAACTTGCCTTATCAGCACGTAAGTCATTGCCGTTGAAGCGAAGCGAACAAACGTTTACGCGATTCGGATTTGCCCAAACACAGAGGTACCATCGTCTTACTCGGGTTATGGCAAGAAAAGTAGTTCTCCTCTAAAATGAATTATAGATGTGAAATGATCAGTCGTCCGAACAAGCATGCTATGTCGCAATCTGCCATCTTATGGCAAGTCTCATGGTAGATCAGCAATGACGAGTAAGCGTGGCCGCTCCGTCTGATCGTGTTCCAAACAAAAGGGCCGCCGACACTTGGACGATACGTCCTCAACTTCTGCCCGCCGTTTTCACTTACGAATGGTTGAATTGCTTGAATCAAGGAAGATATGAAAATATATACAGCATGAGTACAGTCACTTCCCTCGAACTTTCCCCCGAAGGTGGTGGACGCTGCACGATCTCTTCAAGCTGAGTAAACGTTCGTTTCCTGCGCGAAAGACGATGTGTTGACTCCTTGAATTTCTTCCTGTGTCATGTTTTGGGTAGCCAATATCTCGATTCTGAGGAAGATTGATGATTCAGCTGCGCACAGCGAATCGCTAGAGCGGCTTGACGTTATACAACGCCACTCACAAGAACTGGTCCCAATCAACGGCATTTGGATCTAGATGAGATTGTATATCTTGCTGTTGCGGCACCGGTACGAACGCATTATTGACATCAAGGCTTGGCTGCGCTTGGAGAATGTTCTCCATAGTCTGAGCATAAGATGTTCCCATCTACTCGGCTATGCAATCAGCTTTGCACGGCCTTTGCATGAAAAGTAGCACGGACCTGGGACACTGAACGCATTTCGCGAATCCTTTGGATACTTTGCGATATTGCCGTCCGCCATTCTTCCGCTGAAGGATGCTGTGGCTCCCAAACCACTGACAACAGTAGTGTCAAACTTGACTGCACTTCGTAAAATAGCAGATACCACTGTGATCCACGATGTAAATCTCGGTCCGGCCCCCCATATGTACGCAGTTCTCGTAGGGATTCCATTGCCAATAGTCGACAGGCACTACACAACGTCAATCAGCCTTGAGAGGTTATCACATGTTTGCCGCAAAATGACTTACTCAATAACTTCTGACAAGGCAGTCCCAGCGTTATGAGGTCCGCTTGAATTCCAGGCAGCCGAAAGAAGAACTGGTCGATACAGTATCGAAGCAAAATCTCTCGCTCGCCAATTTTGAATGGCTCTCGCCAAGCGAAAGGGTCCAGGAGTTCCAGGTTGCATATATGCAGGATACGATTGAACATCTGCGAGGAACGATTCACCACACCATTTTATTTGATCGATCGTAGGGTATGGAAGAGATCGAGATATGCGGTCTTGCAGATGGAGCATCTTTTTCGCAAGCTTTGTCTGCATGACGAGTGCGGTGTAAAGCGCTACGCGATCCACATCTTGCGGCAGAGCTGAGTCGGCAACAGTCAAGTCATCATCGTCGCAATTCACTGGTCGTCGACTGAGCAGATAGGAAGCGTGCCCAAAGCCGTGCGGCCGACCAAAACAAGTTGAACATCCAGCCTCGAGAGCTACCAGTCCCCACCATAGTCTAGTACGATTCTCCCCATCAAGTGGGTTGGTTTCGGGGTGTCCGGCTGAAGAATGGATGCCAAGTGCAACAGCCATTCGAATTGCGGTGCCTAGACAAACATAGCCGCTGTTGGGTTTGTTGTTTCGTTGTAGATAATTCGCCATTATAGCGAGACCTTGTACAAGCTGCATTGATCCCTCTTCGACCATCTCCGGTCGATATGCTTGCCGTGCAATTTCGTAATAACGATATCCGTTGTCGTCGTTCTCGCTGGTAGCTTGATCAAAGGCTCCCATGGCAAAGATCATGAAAATCAGGACTCTACTCCCGCCGCTAGAGGGTAAGGGCAGTGCTCCTGTCAATTGAGCACGAATAGTCGGTTCGTGAACAATCGGGATGATGGCATCTGTTTCAGGCTCGAGCTGATCAGCCGATATCTCGCACCAGGTTGGATCGAAGACTCACGGAAATATTGGAAAAAGGAGTCAACCAACGGACGAAATTCTATATACCGAGGCAAACGAGCAGGTCCCGAGAGTGAAAGTGGACTGACCACTTCATGGCGTATATTAGGGCCTGATTGATGATTCATTGTAGCGGGAAGAAATGCGTGGTCCGTAGGGTCGTTGAGGGGGGATAAAAGCGAATCTCGCTTGACCAGTCTACGTAAGACAAGAATCAACATCGCCAACGATGACATGCCAATATAACCAGCCCCAGCTTTCATTTCCATCACTGAGTCCAGCCTCATTACGCCCAGGCCGTCAAGTTGGCCGGGAGGCGTAGTGTAGGCCTTTGCAGCAAGCGGCTCGGACCAGTCACTAGCTGCTGCTTGCGCAGCCGATTGGAAATCGTAGACTTTCTGAAGGAAGGGTATGTTCGATGGCGAGGCGGCACGAGTCGGGGGGTAGGCCTCATTTGCGAGTGCTGATAGTGGTATGGGGGATGAAGCGCTTGGATGAGAGGGTTGACTGGTGGCCGTTGTATTTGGAATGTGCACTAGCGAGTCTTGTTGCAAGTGCGATTGTAATACAACAGGATCCTCCGGCGCGATAGTGAAGGTGTTCTCTGTGGGGTATGGGGGCATCTCTACGTTGATTGTGGGTTCAGGGAGCTAAAGATCTTAACGCTTGACATTGAGCTTATCGATGAGATGACAAGATGCTCACCTGCCGCAGTCCAAGTGAGTCGATCGCTTGTCGAGCGATGTCACTTGGGTAAGAGGAGACGGAACGAGCCACTGCTTGGTCGAGGGGGAAATTGGGAAAAGCGGCATCCCAGAGACTGGTTTGAACCTCGATCCTGGGATCGATCAGCACTAGGTAAATCGTATGAAAGCAGGAATGGCTTGCGCGCACAGATCCTCCAGCTCGGTCATCCGCCGTCTGGTGAGCGGACTTCTAAGAATCGAGTCATCATCGTCGCAACCCCTTTTGTCCTGACGACACCTCAGACAAGGTCGGGTGCCATCGCAAGAGAGTTTGCGGGTTCCTAAGAGGGACATGAGCTGGAGCTGAGATGGCTACGCTTCTGACTCCACCCAGTCGGACTCACGACATCCCCTGCAGGCTGTATTCGCTCTCAATCGTTTAGCGGGGTAATTCCTCTTGTCTGATTCTGCCGTTGGCGTCATTGTTCTCAGATTTAAGTTGACTCATGTAGCAGGGACAGTATTGTTTTCATTACGAGTACTTGGTCGATCTCATTATGCATGAGTTGTTAGTGATCAGGATCGAATTAGGATCCTTGGGAACGCTATAAGTGAGAGTAGTCAATAAGTAACAACTGAAATCAAGAGTGCTGGCCGAGTCTGCCCGTCTCGAACTACCTGCAGCGGCCTCAGCCTTTCCGGGAATCATAACAGAGATCCTCCTGTCACGAGAAGGCTTTTGAACGATAGATTAGCTCATTAAAATTGACAACGGCATGGCGAGATAGCCAGAGAGGAAGCTGGTGATCCTTAGAGAAGCGGTTCTTTCTGAAGAATTGATATTCCTTGTGCGACCATCTCAAAACCCATTGTCAGATGTGCATTTCATCAACAGAGTGAAAGTTGGCTCAGGAGAAGGTTGTATCAAGCCACGATCTGCTGGAGAAGAGAGCTCATTCATCGCCGGACTCATGTCAGCAAGAAACCAGATCTGGTGATGGAAGCAGAACAGGGTCTTTTCACACGTCAAGTGACCTGAGAGGAGTTCGCCTCGTGCACTCATACATTGCCACATATTGACGTCGCAAGCACTATGAGGATAGAAATTATGCATCGGTTTGTCAATTCACCTTGCCTGAGAAGGACCGGCTGTACTCTATGATAGCTTATCTACACGCATTCTCTTCAAAGGACCACAGACTGGCTCGACAACTTTACCCACTACCATTTGTTTTGAGCACCATCACTGCCAATCACAATTTATGATAAGCATGATTTCCAGTCACATCGCATATCAAATCCTTCATGACTCACTATCTCATTTGCTTACCACCATGGGTCTCCCTGGTCGACTCATCGATCACTTTGATTAATCCGGCTATGAGATGCGTATAGATCAGCTAGTTGCGACTTATTTGACGTTGGCAGCCAGCCGACCACGATTTCTGACTCACTGGTTGATTCATCGATAGTTAATGGAGGCATGTCCACGCCAGCATTCTTAGCGGATGCTTTGCCCATATCCGTTTGAGTCCATCCTGGATCGAGAGGGAAGATAACGAGATCGGGCTCTTCATAATGAGCAAAGTGACCCAAATAACTCGCCCCAGACTTGCTGATGCCATATGTGACCTCGTATCCTCTTGGAACTTGATCTATGGTGGCTGACCCAGAAGAGATGAAAATGAACTTTCCTCCCTTCCGAACGTATGGGACGGTAGCTTGGAAGAATGCAAGGAATCCAAGAACCTAAGCCAAATGTGTTAGCGAATGGCTGGCATCATAT
This sequence comes from Cryptococcus sp. GC_Crypt_3, assembly GCA_026538395.1. Lineage (NCBI taxonomy): Eukaryota > Fungi > Basidiomycota > Tremellomycetes > Tremellales > Cryptococcaceae > Cryptococcus > Cryptococcus sp. GC_Crypt_3. Next base: position 45,125 of record JALPCB010000092.1, read on the forward strand.
CATGGCTGAAGAAGTAACGCTCCGAAAGAGACTCACATTCACTCGCCAATGCTCCTCGAACGCCCAGAGGGGCACATCACGAAGCTTCGCGTATCCTTCTACCAGCAAGGTCGCGGCGTTACAGATAACCTAACACCGGACAGTCAACGATCTTTCTTCTATGTGAAAGTGACGAAGGGTTACTCACGATATCGAACTGAGTTATGCCTTTTGATTTGATTTCCTCGACAGCCTGTACATGAATGAGCGGTGGTGCAAAGCCAGTCGCAGAATGAAAGTCACCTGAAGACAACCGTCTTTTTCCGCTTGGTCCATGGTCACCACCACCACGTTTGATCCTGATCCTACGTCAACTTTAGGCATCCTGCTTGGGTCTCTAGCGGTGACGACGACCGTGTAGTTTTCCCTGGCAGCGTATTTCTGGACTAGCCCGAGTCCGATACTGCGTGAGAGACCGATATCAACGCGCGGTTCCGTCACAAGAGGACAACCTAGTGCTGATGTGGTGGTGAAAGCAGCAAGCTTACCCTCGGTTTCCTCCTGAAATCAATACTGTAGTCATGTTGGGGCTTTGAAGTTCCAATGCTTGCAAATAAATGTTTAGGTTGTCGAGAAGAACTTCCTAATGCCCAGATCTTCCATATAAACGATAACTCCACGTATGGAAGGCAAACACTTCTCCCCATCTAGCCGGACTTCTAGCCGGAACCCACAGGACGTCGGGGCGGCTCGGTTGACAGAAGTTTGCCGGCTCGGATGACAGTGAACCGACAAGCAGTCCGAGTGGTCCAAATCTGGTAAGCCGATAGAATCATCGGTAGAAGCAATTGTGGTTATCTGTCCCGTGGAGGTCCCCAGGGGGAACCATCCCAGTGCGACAATTCCGACTCAATATGACGTAAAAACCCCCTACGTGCAGTAGACCGGTGGCGCTCCTCTCCGAGTTCTGCATCGGCCCGATCGACTTTGCAGCGACATCCGACCACATAGCCTTTCATTAGTTTGACGGCCCCTGCGGGGGAACGCATTCTTCACTGTATATAAGCCCTGAAACCGACATGATAGACCTCTCCATCCCATCTTCTTCATGAATATTCCACACGACTCTTCAAGATTAACGATGGCGAATCATACTCTCAACAATGAATCGTCTCTGGAGATGACTTCTAAAGATGTCTATGCAGGCGCAGACAACAAGAACATGGGCGAGCATATCGAGAATACCGTTCCTATTGCCCAAAACGAAGAAGTTCTCGAGACGAAATATTCAAGTAAGTTGGGAATCGAGAGCAATACGAGCATTTGCTAATGATAAATCAGCCTTGAACCGGATTCAGTCTGTCAGGGCGTTCTGGAAGGCTATCCTTTTCTGCATAATCCTGCTTTGGTCTGCCTTGAATGATGGAGTATGTTGATCCCACTCCAAGATTCCGTCAATCGCTGATAGACCGGTAGTTCCAACAACAAGTCCCTGGTAACATCTTGTCTTTGCCCGCATTTGTGGCTCAATTGGGCGACGTTGTGGTCGACGGTCATCGATCTGAGAGTGCAAAGGTTGTCTCGTACTGGCAAGGGTTCGCCGAAATGTCGAAGACTTTTGGTATGTTTGCAGGAGGTACTTTGATGGACCGATTTGGTCGAAAGTAAGTATGACTGATAAGTCGGGCTGTCGCACTTGGCTAACCCCAATCACGCAGACCTGCAATGATCACCGCTCTGGTCATTTTGCTCGCCGGTTCCATCGCAGAGATCACTTCGCAGAAGTGGCAAGACTGGCTGGGTGCAGCCGTGCTCGTCAGACTGGGTGTAGGACTTGCTCAAACAATCCTGATCACTTATGTCTCGGAATTGGCGCCTTTCCAAGTTCGAGGTTTCATGATCGGGGCTTATCAAGTACTTTTGACCACTGGTCAATTGATTGTTGCCATCGCTGCACAACTCATGCAAGTTCATCAACCCACAAAGTGGCGACCATTGATCGGTATCGAATTCATGTTCACCGGAGTACGGATTTTCTCTCTTTCATCGATCGATACGAATGCTGATATGTCCCTTAGGTCTCCCTCCTTACTATATGGTTTGTGCCCGAATCGCACATCTTCCATGCTCGTAGAAACGAACATGAGAAAGCCAAGAAATCGATGATTAAACTCTACGGCACCGCACCTGACTACGACGTCGTAAGTAATCACTTTGGAGGTGTATCAGAGGTTGAATTAACAAGATATCGTGTACAGGAATGGGAATACCGAGTCGTGCAAGCAGGGATCGAGGTAGAGCGACAACTATTCAACTCAAACGGAGCTAGCTTCTTCGACATCTTCCGGGGTAACAACTGGCGCCGAACGCTGGCCGGTTCTGTCGGTATCTGCAGTCAATGGGCTGCTGGAGCACCTATAGTGTTCGGTTACTCTACAGTGAGTCTTCTCTCAGTGACAAGCTACGTCATTAAACTGACAACTATCGATAGTATTTCTTCACGGTCGCTGGACTTAGCGATCCATTCCTTGTCTCCATCCTCACGTGAGCATGATTTCCCCCATTTTCGCGCCACTCGTGAGCAAATCAGCTGAGTTAAATTTTTGCAGCTTCCTTCTGGGTATGATCGCACAAAGCTCTGCCCTTTGGCTTTGTGAAATCTACGGACGTAGACCTCTGCTGGTCGGGTGAGTGGTATGCTTCTGACACACAAACTCCAAGCTAATATATCCTGCTCAGTGGTTGTTTCCTTATGTGTCTTTTCAATATCGCAATTGCCTCGACTTCGTTCTCGTCATCGGTTGCAAGCGGAAAAGCTGGACTTGCATGCCTTCTTTTATGGGTTATCTGTTATGGTCTTTCCGCAGGACCCATCGGTTTCGTTGCGGCTGGAGAAACCTCGACTCCCCATCTCAGAGCTCAAACTACATCATTCAATCTTGGTTGCTATGGATTAGGATTGTAAGTCGGGCTGCACATTATAGGTCATGCCGCTAAGCAATCAACTCCTTAACAGCGTCGTATTCCAATGGTCTGTCTCTTACATGATCAGTCCTGATGCCGCGAACTTGGGTTTGAAGGCGATCTACATCTGGGCTGGTCTTCTTGTTCCGACCACAATCATTCTTTACTTTTTCTACCCTGAGGTCAGTACCATCCTTCAACGGCAACGATACTCTCCGGCTGATATTGAACATCAGACATATGGACGTACATACTGGGAATTGGACGAGCTTTACGAGCGAAAAATTCCAGCTTGGCGTTTCAAGAACACTAAAACCTCGGCCGAAATGGCTGGACACAAGAACAAGCAGCTCGTTCATTACGGCCATTAAGTTTGGACATCAGATGTTGTTTTGGCTCCGATACACCCCAGCTCTGAGCGGTACCAACAACGTGTCGTGGAAGGGAGACCTCATCGTAGTTTTGTGTGTATCAGTGATCTTGGATGCATCCTCTCTAATGCACGATGCTTTGCAAACTCAATCACAGCTCCGCTCCTTGATGAAAATGTCTCAAGCGAAATCCTTCAAGACGATGGGTTCTAGACTGACGCTAAAGCGCTCTTTTACGGCCTTAACGTCTCAAGTGGAACGATCTCCCCTCTTCAACTTACGACAGTAATTGCGAAACGTCTGTCGGTATATCCCAAGCAGCTACGCCAATAATCAGGACGTTCCATCCCGAACACCACTGCAAAAACTACTCTCACCATTTCATACGATAGCTCAGGAACAGAGGGTATGGATCTGCCACAAGCCAACAGACTACTCATATGTGTGTGTGGTCCAGTCGAGGAGAGGAAAAGACTCGCAGGCTGTACACACGGGCAATCTTTGAGATCGTGCGACACGAATATCATTACTGTCATTCGCCTCACCCGAAATCTTGGCGGCTCGTCGGCTAGCATGAAGCTCCTTCGAGACAGTCCCGCATCCCGAAAGTGCAGTTCGTTGCAGTGGTCTTACAACCCTGTCTCTTGAGTTCAGCCACAGTCAAATGGCATGATTGGCTGCGATGCACACGCTCGTGGTGCGTATAGTGGGAGCATTTTCAATCGCGAAGGCTCAACGCACGCCGTATGAGTCCAGGAGCAGCGCAATGCATATAGGCAAGGATACCTGGGGTCACTGCTCATGAAACGTCTACAAAACTTAATGATTACGCCTAGGAATACCGGCAGTTTGTGCCAAGCGTTGATACTTGACTGCCTTGGGAATGACCATGCCTTCCGACAGCTCACTGACGTTCTCTCTGAACAGCTCTTGCCATGGCGTTTGGGACTTAGGAACTTTGAACGGACCCATCTCTCTTCTTCTGATCTCTAACTTCTTGGGGTCGACTTTGATGTCCGCACGTCCACGCGCCAAATCGATTCGAATTATATCACCGTCTTTCAAGATACCAAGGTTTCCGCCGGTAGCCGCTTCCGGGGAAGCATTTAGAATCGAGGGACTACCAGAGGTACCCGACTGTCGACCATCACCAATACAAGGCAGTTCTATACCTTGTCTGATCAATCGACCAGGAGGTATCATGTTGACGACCTCGGCTGCTCCTGGGTATCCTTGTGGGCCAGCTCCTCGCATGATCAAGATTGTTCCGGCTTGAATATGGGATTCGGACTCTATACGGTGGTGATAATCTTCGGGACCGTCAAACACAGCCACTGGACCTTCGAAGGCCATCGGATCATTTGGGTTGCTTAAATACTGATCGTGGAAGGCTTGACTTATCACAGAAGTCTTCATGATAGCGCTGTCGAATAGGGTTCCGGAAAGATGGAGGAATCCAGCTGAACTCTTGACAGGTTTGTCGATGGGCCGGATGACCCGTTTGTCGGTGGTGAAATCTCCGCGGCAGTTGTCCCCAATCGAATGGCCTGAAACAGTCAAAGCATCGGGATGAGGTAGGAGATTGTGCTTGATGAGCTCAGCGGTGACGGCTGAATTGAAACTGCTAATCAATAAACAGAACGCTATGAAGCAGGTCTGATAAATCACCTGGTAGACCTCCTGCGCGATGGTATTCCTCACACAGATATTCTCCAGCGGGCTGGATGTTGACCAGTAATGGGAGTTTGTAACCGACGTCTTGCCAGTCTTGATTCGAAAGGGGTACTCCAATGTGCTTGGCAATAGCATTCAGATGAATAGGAGCATTTGTGGAACCCCCAATGGCAGTGTTCAAGGCAATGGCGTTCTCGAAGGCTTCTCGCGTCAAAATGTCAGAGGGTTTGACATCCTCTCGCACAAGGTCGACGATTCGACGTCCAGTTTGATATGCACAAGCACCTCTTTCTCGATAAGGAGCAGGAATCGAAGCACTGCCGGGAAGTGACATACCAAGGGCTTCAGCCAAGGCATTCATCGTACTGGCCGTTCCCATGGTGTTGCAATGTCCCAAACTATGAATTTGATGATCAGCTTCGACTCTCTCAATTGATCAGTGGTCTCACCTGGGTGCGGAAGTTGCCACCGTCTGCATCAGTTGCAGTTGGTCAATCTTGCCTGCTGCCAGCGCAGCTCGCGCGTCCCACAGAACGGTACCCGAACCGACAAGGCGTTGACCAGCGTAACCTAGACGAGTCTTTCAATAGAGCTCTACTACCTTGACACGAAACCTACCATTTAGCATAGGTCCCACGTTCATACAAATAGCAGGAATATTGACGGTGGCGGCTGCCATCAGCATGGCTGGCGTACTATCGCAAATAACGTATATCAGCGTGCTGCTGAACTCTACACTTTTGGCAAACTTACGTCTTATCACATCCAGTAAGAAGAATCACCCCATCCATAGGGTAGCCGAAAAGTACCTCTACAAGCGACAAGTACGCGAAATTTCGGTCAAGACTGGCGGTCGGACGTTTGGTAGTCTCCTGAATAGGATGACAAGGAAATTCGAATGGAGTACCTCCAGCAGCAATGATCCCATCTCGGACACGCTTAGCGAGCTGTACATGACCGGAGTTGCAAGGCGCCAAATCCGAACCAGTTTGAGCGATACCGATTATGGGTTTGTGTTTGTTCGCAATTTCATTCACTAGACAATGTCAGCTCGCTGTGTACTGAAGATCGAAGAAGCTACTCCCTACTAAATACTGACTTGTGAGACCTCCGTTCAGATATCGCTCCACGTAAGCTCCGCACATGTCTTACAAAAACCATCAGTCTATCTCTTTCAACGTTTATACCCTTGAGAATCCAATCTCACCATCGGAAGGGTTGTTCCACCATTGCTTGGATCGCAAGGGTACCGCAGGCTCAATTCCTTCGGGCTCCCCACAATCCTCTGCAGGGGCGGTGAAGGACCTCACACCGAGGTTGGTCTGTTCCAAAATATCCCCCTCATCTTCGCCATCTTCACGCAATCCACAGGTACAACCTTCGCAAGGCATGTTGAGGTATTGTCTGAGGGTTGAAATTTGGCAACTAGCGCGATGCCGCGAATTGCGATTTTCTTTTGTCAAGGCAAGTGATGCAGTCAAGAAATCTCCTGTTCCTCACAGAGGAAACAGAGGACGACAAATATCAGTCGTCACAACTGGTCTTCCGATCCGGTTCGGCTTCCAAACACCTTCGGTTCACTGTGAACCGGTTGCCGAATGGCACTGAACCTTCATCCATCCGGTAACCCGAAGATGCCAGTGTTCACCTGTTAGCATCCGGCTGCCAGATTGTTTAAATCCATGCTTGTCTGAGTCCACTAGGTTTCATTCTGACTTACAGCATTCCATTGGAAACACAAGCCATCATGCCCGTACGAACTACATACAAGCTCAACAATGGACTAGAGCTCCCTTCTATCGCTCTTGGCACTGTGAGTGCTTTTCCTCAGGTTGTACTACGAGGTGAGCTGATTTGAGCTCGATGTAGTGGATGTCCGCGTAAGTGGATTGTTGATGTACAAACGGAACTGCGTTTGACATATCCTGTAGTCCTGGCGAAGTCGAGCGAGCAGTCAAGCATGCCATTGAGGTAAGTAGATGCGTTTTCTTGAATGTAGGCTATAATCCTTGCTGACGTATGACCTTGATCAGAGCGGCTACAAACACATCGAGTTTGTCTAAGAGCATCAGCACTGTATAGACACCCACTGACTCGTATTTGACAGTTGCGCATGGGGTTACGGAAATGAAGCCGAAGTCGGCGAAGGCATCAAAGCTTCGGGCGTAGCTAGGGATAAAATTTGGATCACCTCCAAGTTATTCGAACTTCACCACAAGCCAGAGCACGTCGAGCTTGCAGTACGGGACAGTTTGAAGAAGCTGAGTACCGATTACCTTGATATGTATTTGCTCCACTACCCTGTGAGTACTCGCACAGTCTCAGACAGCTCGAACCCCTCCTGACCGATTGGGATGTATATTACAGGTCGCTTGGAAGACAGTTGCTCCCGAAGGGATCTTGCCACTAAAAGAACATACCCCTATGGTGGATGGCAGATTAGTCATCGATGTCTCTCTCTCAGAGGACTTCCTTTCCACTTGGGCAGCAATGGAAGCGGTCAGTCACGCCGCCGGACCAAATGACTGAGCAGCGCTGATAGTCCGGTTCAGTTGGTAGAGAAGGGTTTAGTACGATCTATCGGTGTATCAAACTTCAACATCTATAAGCTCAAGAAACTCATAGCTGCTGCTAAGATCAAGCCTGTTGCCAGTGAGTACCTACGTACAAAGTCAGTCGACACCGTACTAATGCCCTGTCATCATAGATCAAATTGAGCTTTCCATCCAGAACCCTCAATTCGATTTTGTCGAATGGCTTCAACGTAACGAAATAGTGCCTCAAGCCTTTTCCCCCTTGGGTGGTTTGGCGGGCCAACATCTTCGACAGCATCCAGCGGTCCTTGAGATCGGTAAAAAGTATGGTGTTCACGGAGCTGTCGTTCTCATCAGTTGGCTCCTCGCCAGAGGTATCCAACCTCTACCTAAGAGTGTCTTTGAGAATGAAATCGAAGCCAATATCAAACGTAAGTTGACTGTGTTAGCGAGTCGACCTGTTGGGACTGACTCTCCGTTTATTGCAGCTGTTGACCTCACCGAGGAGGAAGTCAAGACATTGTCTGCATTGGCTAGATCTTTCCCAGCCAAGAGAGTCGTGAATCCCTCTTCAGGTATGAGCAGTTCTTTTACCTTCAATTCCAAATACTCTTGCTGATGCGTCAATGTAGAGTACGAGCCGTTCTACGATGTCTACCAAGAGAACCATCCAGAATTCAGCGATGCAGCTCAACTTCTTTTAGAAAAAAACGGCGCCTAGAGTGAACATGTTTAGGTAATATCTACAGAATTGTACCTCAGAATGTATGCGACGCAGTCGCTCCTTTATTCGCTTGGCACCAGTGAGATGGATTGATGGTCAAATATGCTGAGTCTGAGCAGATCCCAAGACTGCAACAGTCGCCAAGTCCAAAGAGGTCCCGGTGATAAAAAGCACACGGTGGGCAGACACAGGAATTAAGTGTTGTTCACGAGGCAGACATGTGGGTGGACACAAAATAGTCTGCCGTAAAGCTCAATATCAAAACGACACGATTCTTCTGTCATCCCGCTTGACTAGCGGAATGCATATGCATACTATCAGTCTATGGCTACCATATGAAGAAGTGACCCGTCTATTCTACTACGCATGCCTGAATCGGTATTCCGTTGTATGAGTGTACGTATCGCCAGGGGAGAGTATGCTCTGTTGAAAGTTCGAATGATGTATCCAATCTGGCCACAGCTGGGTTTCGAGACACAATCCAGCTCGATAGCCATTCACCGCACCTCCTAGCCCAGGGTTCTCAAGATCCATAGGAGCTCCATCGAAAAATTGGATACCGGGCTGGTCAGTCCAACATTCCATCGTGAGATCGCCACTGGATGAGATAAGCTCCGCTGCTCGGTGCAGTTGACCAGAGGTCGAAGGTCCTCTGAGAACGTAGTTGAGGTCGTAATGGAAAGGTTGGCCGGTCTTTGAATCAGGGGATTCGATTGGACGAGACTGACGGAAGTCGAACGGCGTTCCTGCAACATTTGCGAGCTCACCTGTAGGAATGAGGTCTTGATCAACGGCAGTGTATTGATCGGCATCGATGATGAGTTTCTGTTGAAGATTGTCCTGAACAGACGATCCTCGAGCTCCATCTACATTGAAGAAGGAGTGATTGGTGAGACTGACCGGAGTCTTTCGGTCGGTCTGCGCTTTGTATTCTAATCGGAATCGTCCGGTAGAGGGGATAGAGTAAGTGATAGAAACTTGGAGATTTCCTGGAAATCCTTGATCGCCATCTGGTGATTTGTATCCTAGAGTTACGAAATTTTGGTCGTGATCCTCCAAAGTCCAAACTCTATGTCCTAGTCCGCTGTTGCCTCCATGACAAGTGTGTCCTGTTGGCTCGTTGGCTTCGATGGTATACTCAACAGAGTCGAGCTCGAATTTACCATTCGCAATTCTATTGGCGACACGACCAGCTACCGCTCCATGATGCCACTGTTTATTGGCAATGTAGCCGGAAAGCTCGTCAAATCCGAGGACGACGCTTCGAGGACCTGTCGAAGTGAGTACGGAAAGATCATGGATGGCGGCACCGAATGTGATGATGGTCGCAGTGGTCGAACCGTCAGGTGATTGTATGTCAACGGCCAGAACGTCTGTGCCGTCGTGGCTGCCGAATATCCTTGCTGCCATGGTGGGGTGAAGCGAGTGCTATGTGCGTGCGGTGTTTGTTCTTATATCTGAGCTTGATTATCGAGATATCGCTACGGAAGCTGCACAATCTTGTAAAAGAGAGTTCACTCACTATCTCCTTCGAGTAGGCTTTCGCATATGCAACCGACGAACCGACAATGCAGTCAATGCTCAGGGGTGCGGATACCTCTCTACGGTAACAACTCAGAGTCGGCTTCTTCTGAGCTGCCTCGTATCCCAACGTACACCCGAACCGAATGTCTGAACCGAGAGATCGTATGACGGCATTTCTGTTCGGCTCCAGCCTGGTCGACAGTTCTTCGGATAGTATTCCGTCAATAACAGTCAAAGCAGTTAAGGCCATTCTCTTGCTCATTGAGCACAAGACAGAAACTCCGCACATCAAACCATTAGACCGAGCAGCAAAGCAAAATCGAAATTCACCATGTCTGACGCCAACATAATAATCGCATTACTAGGAACCGGCATTTACGCAGAGTCCGACTACGTTCCTTCTCTTCTCCAAGATTCGCAAAGACACATCGAAATAAAGATCATCTGGTCTCTGGACCAAACCGCAGCTGAAAGATTTGCCGATCATTTCAGAAGCGCCGGTCGTCCTGAGCCTCAAGTTGCCATTGGAGAAGCAGGCATCCAACAAATCCTGAATGACATCGAGCTCGAAGCGGTAGTCGTCGTTTTGCCATTCGCTCATCAACCCCCTTTGATCAAACGATTTTGGGCTGCAGGAAAACATGTCTTGAGCGAGAAACCCATCGAACGGGATGTGAAAGCTGGTCTTGCTCTTGTAAAGGAATTTGATGAGAATTGGAGACCGAAGAACTTGGTTTGGCGGGTTGCAGAAGGTGAGTAGAGGCATATACCTTTTTCAATCATGTTGGGGACTCTGGTGTGCTGATGTGTAAGCCAGACTACGACCATGAACCTATACACAAAAGAGCAGCTGAACTCCTTGCTGACCCCGCGTTGGGTCCTGTTCTCTTTTGGGACCTGCAAAACCAAAATTACTGCCCTGACGGAGATAAATGGCAAGCAACATCGTGGAGGAATATTCCTGATTATCAAGGAGGTGCGTCAGCTTTGGACAATCACGCCTTGCCCTTGCTCATGAGCGTGCCACTTGGTGTCAACAGGTTTCTGCCTTGATGGTGGTGTTCACTCAATCGCTATGCTTCGAGTTGTCCTTCCCGATCCTCCAGCTGCGGTCATTGCCTTGGCTTCTTTACACCGAAACCACACACCACCACACGACACAATTGTTGCCCTCATCCTTCCGGATTCGGCAGCGACAAAAGAACCCAGCGGTCCTTCCACCAAGCTTGATATCGCTCGTCAACACTCTATCAAGCTTCCTCAATCTGGGAAATCTACTCCCGCCGGCACGATCACTTTCACTTGGGCTTTACCCAACATCGAGCCACGACCTCCGCAGAGCCTACAAGTCCTAAACGTCACTTGTCTCAACGGAAAATTGACATTAGTGAATAACGAGGGTACTCGTACATTGGAAGTAATCCCTGCTATTGGTAGTCAAGTAGAAGCGGTCAAAGAGACAAGCTGCAAGAAGGGAGTGGAGGTTGAGCTTGCCTATTTCGCCAGAGCTGTTCAAGCTACGAAAGCAGGACGTCCTGTGAATCCAAAGGAGGACTTCGGTAAACCCATAAATACTGTGTGGGATGTTGCGGTAATTCAGGCGATGCTCAAATCGAAGGGGGACAAGGTAGATATCAAACAGCTCATAGCTCAGTATGCATAATGCCTGACCAGCTCGTTTTGAAAAAGAGGCAGTCCAGATTTCAGAATTTGCCTTTGAACCGAGTTCGTTCTTTGCCCTTGAAACCTAACTCCTTGACAACAAACAAATCCCCATTCAGTGGATGATTCTTGGTTTGCTCATCTGTAGCTCCCTGTTTGGCGGATGTGACGTATAGCTCATCCAATTGGGGCCCTAGGGAAGATGGTGTTCATCAGAGATCGTAACACATCTGTTCGAGTTTGTCAAGAGAACTCACCGCCCCATATACAAGACGTGATATTCAATCCTTGTGGTAGGTGTACGATCAGGTCAATCTCACCTTCTGGCGTGAATCGAATGACTTTACTTGATCCCCATCTTGCTGACCAAATATGGTATTGATCGTCTTGACACATACCATCTGGTACACCCAGATACTCATCATCCGCGTTGCTGAATATGACTTTGTGGCTGACTTTACCAGTCCCCTATTCCAAGTCATCAGCGTTTTTCTCTTGAATTAGCTTTTGAGAAAGAAAAAACAACTCGCTAGGTCATAATCGTATCTACCAATCTCCTTTCTCAGACTATCGGTGAAGTACCTGTTGTCATCGCCCTCAATTAGTTTTAAATCAAACGGAAGTAGATAGATCAAGCTGGCTGCTTACATGGTTCGATTATCTTCCGTCCATCCCATACCATTAGATACAGTGAGATCATCCAATAACAGAGTGGCAGACAATGTTCCGTCTTCAATCTGGGTGACAGAATATAAACCTGCTCCGGCTGATGCTGGAAAGTTCTCTTCATGCATCATCGTTCCGACAATCCAATGTTTTCCTGTTGGGTCCACACAGCACTCGTTGAACCGATTGAACCCTTCTAAATGTTTGAGATCCAGTTGTAGACGTTTGTAAGTCGAGGGGGAATTGGTAGGGGGAAAGGGTAATTGATCATAGCTGATGAATGCAAGGCCATCTTGAAGAGCAGCCAAAAGCTGCACATCCGTCAATATCTACAGTGTCATCGTCTGAAATCCACCCCAACTCACTCCAGAATCGTCCTCGAGAAGAGCTAAAGCAGTTACATTTCTATCGAATGACTGATATCCGTGTATCCCAGTAGACGGCTCATAGGTGAATATCTTACACCCTATAATATCGACAAAGTATAGTCGTTGTCGAACAGCGTCCTGACAACCATCAACTGACATTCAGCTTCATCGATATAAATATACATGCTGGACCCTCACCCAAAGTGATCCTTCGCCCAGTTCACAATTGTATTTGAGGAGAGATTCCTGCTGTACTACTGTTTTCACGTCCATATCGCAGTGATAAATCGCGACTTTCAGTCAGATCACTTGGTGAATGATGTATGTGTAGCCTTTCCACGCTTTGCGTATATCCAAAGCAGTCGCTATCCATGTGTACGCCATATAGATGCTGGCAATGGGTTGTGAGGCTTGCAATAGACCGAACGGATATTCGGATCACACGTTGAACTGACTGGCGAACATTCGCTCGGTTCACCGTAAGCCGACTGGCGGTACTGCGTCATTGGAATGCAATTCTCACTCCGATGGAAGCTTGCCGGCATCTCGGATCAGAACGTGAAATCGCGACGGTAAATCGCGGCGCAGAAGCACGTTGCTGTGTCATAGGTCACGGCGGCGTGAGCGTTAAACTGTTATGAATCAAACAGACGCTACAAGCACGAGAGTCAAGATGCATTCCGATGGCCATGTAGTTGTCACGTAACCTAACCAACGATACCTGCACCCAAGAACGGAAGACGCACAGCCACATCAACTACAACTTACTCATATATCTAATCTACTTCAATCTACTCGAATCTAGAAAGCATTCACGCACAATGCGGGCCGGTGATTGGCACCGCATACTTCGTCATGATCTCAGTAGAACTTCTCCACCTCCATGTCCACGACTTGACCGTTGTTTTTGCCTTCCGCGCGTCGCTGCACGCCTACCATACGGGTCTCCATTTCGATCTTGCGCTGGAAGTACCACACCGAGCAGACGGGAATAGTCGCCGCGGCGAAGAAGACGATGCAGACGACAAACGACACTTCGTATCGAGGCGCATATTGCGATTGGAAGATCTGGGCAGAGTAACTGAAAACGCATGAGCTTCGGGCGTTCTTGTTAGGTTCACTCACAGTCCCGGCATATTTCCGAAGAAGTTTTGGAAAGCATAGGCGAATGCTGCGGAGCTCGAGCCGCGAGTAGATTGCGCTCGGAGCGGGATGATACAGGTTTGGTACACGGCGTTCGCGATGTATGCAAGCTGACATTAGCGCTCTGCGTGAAAGGTTGGGACGCACAATGATAAGAGCGTATAGCCCGCCTGAGCTCGTGCAGAAGATCATGCCGATGAAACACGCTGCAAAGAGTCAGCTAAGCCCAGGCGAGTACGATTGTTCAGCGACTCACGGATGATTGCCGCCATGGCGCCAAGCATGTAGACCGGTTTGGGGAGTCTCGAGTTGTGGTCGATAAAGTACGCAAAGCAGACGCTTGCAATGACGTATACGATCGCAGGAGGGATAGCAAGCAGCTGGCTCTTGTCCAAGGTGGTCAAACCCCAGCCTTGAATAATGGTCGGCAGCCAAAAGGCCAATCCCGTCGTTCCGGTCTGTTCGAACATCATGATTCCGGCGAACGACCATAGTAGAGGCGATGAAAGGTCCTCTTTGAGCGTCTTGAAGTCGAAGTTGGCGTCCGAAGACTTGGAGGCGTTGGGAGGGAGACGCGACACCATGAATGCGCCTGACAGGTCAGCAGTCTATACGGCTACTATGTACTCACTCTCTTCGGCGTTCAGGAATTGTCGACGCGAAGGAGGCGAATCCGGCCAGTCAGGGTGCATGAAGAAGGTCCAGATAGCCAAGGTGATGCCCATGAGCCCCGGGATGATGAAGGCCCACTGCCAGCCGGCGATACCGCCGGTCACGAAAGCTATGAACTATGAGCGACTGCGTGCTGAATGGTGTACTCACATAAACCGTATGAGAGGACTGAGTCAATAACGCCAGAGAACAAGCCGAGGGAGATGAGCAAAGCCATACGGACAGCGATCTCATCGGGTCGGTACCAGCATGTGATCCTGCCGAGCCATCAGCGGAGCGTCAATGCGAGCCTTCGAAAAACTCACTGATATTGGATACCCGGCCACAGACCGCCTTCCATCAGACCAAGAAGAGCTCGACAGGCATAGATGCTCGCTTTGCTGGTGCAAGCCGCATGACATGCGCAGACGATCGACCAACCAATCATGATACGGACAAAGTGAAGCTGCGGATAGTCAGCGGAGGTCAGTCACGTTGACTTACCCTTGGCGTCGACCACTTGATAAGCATGTTGGAAGGGATCTCCGCAAGGATGAACCCGACGGTGAAGCAGGTGGACAGGTAGCTGTACTCGTTCGTGGTCATGTGAAGCGCGGAAAGAATGTTGCGGTCGGTTCCCGAGTTGATCGTTTTTACGTACTAGAATGGATCAGTCGTGACCATCATGCATAGACTCACAGTAACCATGTTAACGTCGATGTTCTTGATGAGGTACGCGAGGATCAAGACTGGCATGAGGTGCCAGTCCGTCTTACGCTTAAGCTTCTCGCCATACTCGTAGCTGAACAAATGGCGAGCCTCGGCGGTGTCTTCGTCGACAACAGCGGCAGTTGTCTCTCCGATGGCATCCTTGGAGTCGGTCTGGAGGGAGACCTCGGGGGTGTTCTTGTAGTCAATCGCGGACATGGTGCCGTTGCGCGATCAAGATATCGTGAGGGACGATCTTTCCAAAGAGCCGTTGGACTCGCTTTAATATATGCCAAGCCGAGAGGGTACAGCGCAGTGAGAACACGCCCATCTCTTATCGTCAAGAAGCGATAACCCAATCGGGTTAACGGTCGGCCTCTTGTTTTGTGACACTCGCTCCGCTGGTGATTGACGTTTCCAGGAAAGTAGCCAGATTCAGGTATTCGTACTCCTCATCGGGCCTCGTACACGTCCTTAACCTATTCGGGTAAGAAACAAGCCTTCACTTATCGCTCTAGTGCAAGAGCATTCGGGACGGAGCAGCACTCGGCTTATCTCTGAGTGATTCCTGATAAACTCGCAACGCGCCACAAGTGTAAACTCCGCTTGATTCCGCTTTCCTCAAGTCGCCTCTGTCTTTGAATGGCTTATACGCGGTCTCAATAACATGGACCAATTGGACCTGGTTTGTACCATCTTGTTCTCCCGGTCTGCAGCTTTCCAACGACACCAGAGTCATGTATGAGCCAAATAATACTCTCGAATTGCTACGCCAAGGTCTTATCTATCAATTCCATTGCCTTTATGACTTTTTCATCTTCCCACCGTCCACTAAACACCTGAAGCGACACAGGTGCCCGCATAAATGTCTCAGGGTCGTCTACAACTCACGCGTCAGCTACCGCCAGCCCACGTCCTTCGAGACTTACAAGCTGCCCAAATCTGCTTATCGTCTTCGGATAGGAATTCCTTTCGGTCTTCGGCTACATCCGCGGCCGTGACAGAAGTGTAAGGGAGGATACCTGCTGGGTAATCGACCAAGTTGAGAATGGAGGTGTATCCCCAATAGCGGCTAGTGCCGATCACGGGTGCTGGTCCGGGTCCAGGTGGCATGATGACGACGTCGACGTTGCTGGCGAGAAAGTGCGCATTGTAATCGGCTCTGAATCCCTCTCGTTGTTTCACAAGCTGCTCGTCAGATACGATTCTGTATCATACGGACGCACCTCAAACACTTCGATAGACGCCCTTGCTTTGGTATTCTGGCTCATGATCCATTGTGTCAAGGGCAGTAGAGGTTCACCGGATGCAGCAGCGGCTCTGCGGATCCTCTCTCCTCCGTCGGTGAAGTAGAGGCTTGACTAGATCGGCATCAGCTTGGACCATTGCCCGCTTGCAAACTCACAATGATGTCCCAACCTTCGGCTTGACGGAAAGGCTCGTAGTCGACCACTTCGAACCCCGCAGCGAGCAGCTTTTCCACCGCCTCTTTCATGGCCCTCGCCAGGGGTGGTTGCGGTTTGACCACCCCGTCATGCCACATGACACCGATGCGAGGCTTGTCACCGCCTTTCCACCGGACCTCCTCGGGTCGCCAGCTCATGCCGACTTGGGTCGAATCATACTTCCACGGTTCCGCTGCGAGAAGTATTTCGATGCTGAGTTCTAAATCGCGAACAGATCTCCCCATTGGGCCGATAGCTCCGGCAATAGCCTCCTGCCCGACCATCTCGGCCTGGAGTCACGGGGTGTCAGCGATTTTATGTGCTGGCATTGGTAAAGCTTGGTCTACCTTGTTTCCTCCTTTGGGGAGACGCGTTGCAGTCGGCTTGAACCCGTAAATGCCACATAGAGCAGCGGGGTTACGAATGCTACCTCCGATGTCCGTACCGATTCTATTTTCGTCAGTATAGTTTATTAGCAAGCGCTCTCACCCAAGCACACTGCCCTTGGCTCCGAGCAATGCGCCTTCTCCACCGCTTGAACCTCCGCAAGTAAGATTCCGGTTGAACGGATTCACCGTAGGGCCGAGGAAGCTATCAGTTTCCAGATGCATGATAGCCTGAGGGAGGCTGGTTTTGCAGTAGAACACTATGGGATCAGCTATGATACGTTGATACCGACCCACCTGCTCCAGCGTCGCGAAGTATCTTCACGTACGTGCCATCTTTGGTGGGGATGTTCTTTCCGACCCAAGAAGCAAATCCAGCCGTTATCTCGTGGCCCTTGAGCCCTAGATGATCTGCTTGTCAGTGATGGATTCGTGATATCGTCTCACCTTTGATGGATACAGGAACACCGTGAAGGGGTCCTACAGTCTTGCCCGTGAGTTCCAGGTGGTCGTCCAATTTCCTTGCCATGTCCAAAGCCTCTTTGGGGAAGTAATCCATCAAGCAGTTTGTAGCCTGATGGGCTACTGCGGCTGCTTTGAGATATGCAGTTGTGACAGCGACAGCAGTGTAGGTCTTGGCTGCAATGGCATCTCGTAAGGCCGTCGCGTCCAGAGTAATGATGCTTGACTCCTCCCTCGTGAGCAGGCCGCATTCCTCGACCAGCGTCGATACATCGAGGGGCAGTGTCGCTGCTTCGATGCGATACGCCGACGGTATCTGGCTAGCGAGGCCGTCCTTGAAGTCTGCTGTAATCTTTTGCCAATTGTCTGCAGTCATGGTGGTCGTCGCGTCGAGGTTTGTCAGAGTGGATCTATGAAATTTGTCAGAGTGTGTTCGTGAGGTTTGTCAGTGTGGTCTGGACGAAGTGGTCTGAATGAACGAAACAAAACAACTCACATGACAGTCCTTATCTATCGCATTTAGCCGAGAAGCTAACATCACTGCAAAAGCGCTGTTAATCCCTAATTTCTTTAAACCTCTTTGGGTTATCGCTCACTGGTAGGCGTTGTCTTCGTTAACCCTTTCGGGTAAATCCGACTGCATCCCGCTAAACCCGCTCAGATGTACGTGTTCAGTTCAGCCTGGGAACCATGGGGATATAAGCTATAGAATCGTGTATGTCTGATCGATCCATTGCTTTTCAACTCAACTCATCTCACCATGGCTCCATCGATCTCCGACCTCATCAGCGAGTTCACCACTAGCATCACACCCAATGCGCCAGTGAAGCCAGCTGTCCCACATCCGCTCGATAACCTCTCCGTCGACGAGGTCAATAAAGCATGCCGCATCGTCAAAGATAAGAGGCCCTACCAGACGCTCTGGATAAAGGTGTCCACGCTGCGCGAGCCAGTAAGTGCCAAGAGTCGCAGTGATGTCTGACAATACTACAGCCGAAAGCAGAGCTAGTCCCGTACCTCGACGCCGAGCGCAAGGGAGAGCCCAATGCGCATCTTCGCCCAGCCCGAGTCGCCGATGTGATCTTCTTCGTTCTCGACACGCGACAGCTTACCGAAGCGATCGTCGATCTAAATCTCGGCGTTGAGACCAAGACCATTGAGGTCGCGGCTCACCATGCCCCACTGGATCGCGCCGAGCTTAACGCGGCGAAACAGGGGCTGCTGAAGGACCCTCGGTACATCGAGACTGTGTCCAAGCTAGACATCGGGGGGGCCACAATTGTTCCCCAGCCCTGGCCGTTTGGCAGTGACCATCCCGATGCTGTCGCTCGTCGGATGTTCTTCATCCTCTACCACCGCAACCCCGAGAACGACCACCCTGATTCAAACCACTACGCGTTCCCTCTCCCCGTAGTATTGTTTTGGGATACGTGGGAGAAGAAAGTGACCGACGTCCAATATTGCTACACAGGATCTGAAGCAGATGGCTTGAAGCTGCACACGGGCGACGTCAACAAGCCGACGGCCCACTGCAAAGGTGGCGAAATCGTTCCCGAGCTCCGCTCGAACCCTCTCCGAACCGACCTTAAGCCCCTGATCGTCACCCAACCCGAGGGCGTGAGCTTCAAGGTAAACGGCGGTCTGATTGAATGGCAGAAATGGCGTTTCCGTGTGGGGTTCAAGTGAGTCAGTTTGTTAGGTCAACGCTGATCATTCAGCTACCGTGAAGGGCCAACTCTACACGATGTGTGCTACGACGGCAGACAGATCTTCTATCGGTTGTCACTGAGTGAAATGCACGTGCCATACGCGGATCCAAGGGTGAGCATTTTGGCCTATCGCATAAATTGACGCGTCGCAGCCTCCTCTTCACCTTAAACAAGTGTTCGACTTTGGAGACATCGGGTTAGGTCGCGCTGCCAACAGCTTGGAGAACGGATGTGACTGCTTGGGAAAGATGAAAGTGAGTACAATCAAGGCGACGCGCTCGCTGACAGTATATACAGTACTTTGACGGCACAGAGGTCAACCCCCAAGGCGAAGGCATGGTGATGAAGAATGTCATCTGCTGTCACGAGCAAGACAATGGCGTGCTGTGGAAGCACACCAACGCGCCTACTGGTCGAGCCGCGATCACTCGTCAGCGATTGCTTATCCTCCAGACCATCATCACCGTCGGCAATTATGACTACATCTTCGCTTGGCAGTTTGATCAAGCGGGTGGGGTTCACCTCGAGAGCCGAGCCACGGGCATTCTTTCCACCGCACCGATCGATGCTGGTAAGAAGAGCCCATACGGCACCGTTGTCTCACCCGGCGTACTAGGAACGTCGCATCAACACTTTATCAACGTCCGAATTGGTGAGTGCTGCATATCTGGAGCGCGGAACCGATGAAGCTTATTGAATTCCGCCCGCAGACCCGGCCATTGATGGTAACAAGAACACGGTCGTCCAAGAAGACGTTGTGCCCGACGACGACACGGAAGTCAACGCTCATGGCATCGGCTTCAGAGTCAAGTCTACGCCCATCACCGTCTCCGGGTTCGCCGACGCCAGTCCGTTGACGAACAGGGTCTTCAAGATTGTAAGTCAACTCCAAGATTTATCCGCTGATAACGAAGTGCAACCCGAACGTGATCAACCCCATTTCGATGTCGCCTGTGTCATACAAGCTGGTCCCGCATCCATCGCAGATGCGCCTCGCCAGCCCCAAGTCACACATCGCGAAGCGTGCCCCATTTACTGAGCACCACGTCTGGGTCACCAAGTACGCCGATGGCGAACTTTTCCCCGCCGGGTTCTACACCAATCAATCGAAAGGGGACGCCGGTGGTCTCAAAGAGTGGACAGAGCGGAAAGACCCGGTGGAAAACACCGACCTTGTTCTCTGGCACACATTCGCTTTGACGCACGTTCCAAGAGTGGAGGACTTCCCAGTGATGCCGGTCGAGATCCACATGGTGTCTCTGAAGCCTTGTGAGTGGAGCCGTCTTGACTTGGCTGATGATCTTTCAAGGCAACTTCTTCAACGAGAACCCAGCTATGGATGTGCCGCAATCGATACAGTCATTCAACAAGTCGTCGACTGTGGATGAACAGGTTGACATGGAGCCATGCTGCTCAGGCCAAGGAATGTTATAGATGTTATAAGTTGTACATAGATCGACGTCATGCATTGTTATCCCTCGATTGTCCGCAGCCTAGTGACGTGTAAAGAGCATTCCCAGTAAATTATAAATTATCCCTTACTTGCCCAAGGTGGAAAGTAGAGTAGTTTCAGAGATAAGCTATCTATGCTTGTATTCATTTTTACTTCCTCACTCGACATTCAGCAATATGTCCGCGTCTCCTCCTGACAGCACATGGCGCTTCGTCGCGGTAGATCCTCTCGCCCCGAAGAAGCGGAGGAGAAAGAGGAAGCGACCAGATGTGGAGCATTGCGAAGCGGGCCCGTCAAACTTCCCAGGAGCTCTGAGCTATACCTCCCCAGGTGACGATCAACTGCCGTCATTGGAGATCGACGTTCACTCTTTGTCCGACTTTGATCGCTTCTTCTTACTGTCCAATGAAAACGGAATATCCGCTGCGGCGATGTGGTCGGCGCTGTTCGGCGAGGCATTTGTCTTTCCATGGACACCGCTTGCAAGCACGAATGTCGAATCAGCACTGTTCGACTTCTGTGAGTACTTCTGATTGTAACAGCGCTGATCGCGCAGACGCTTCAGAGACGGTCAAGGCATCAGTGTCATTCGATGATGTATCAAATCCATTCCGAGAGGTATGTCAGACGCAAGTGGTGCACGCTGATCGTCCAGGCCATCGTTCCGCTCGCCGCGTCCGACCCATCCACGTATCATGCCGCTCTCGCCGTCGCGTCAGCTCATTGGGCAAATCGACTTCGACGATCCTTCGCAGATAGCGACTCGCGAAGATCCGAGCAACTGAAGGTGTTGGACCTTGCCTGTGTCGTGAGTCATCTGCATGCGCAAAGCTGACCTGCATAGTACCATCGCGGGATATCTCAAGACATTTGCGAAACAAGTGGATCCGAAAATTGTATCCAACACTTTGACGAATCCCGAGCGGCTAGTCAAATCCTCACATCTACGTTCGATACTTTCTCTAACGGATACGTGGAACGCCACGCCATGATCATGGCAGCACATCAGGTGATCGGGAGATATAGCTGCGGCGAACCAACTACCCCGTTGGGCAAATTCTTACGCATGTGGTTGAGCTGGGGTGAGTGCGTGCAGCCACGGCGTTTGCTGATGACTTCACAGTGGACACGCTTGACTCGACTGCCCATCGTCGAGGCCGTCTCACATGGGATCACAAGCTACCGAAGCCAGAACAGGATCGTGTGGACCATGCACTGGCACGGACCGTTGGCTGCTCTTCAGGTGAGGTTCAAGCTGCGATGATTACGCTGAGTAACAGAAACCCTCCGGTTGATATCCAAAACGACGCATCTCGCTGCTTCTCCTGCTCCAAAAAGTATATCAGAGATCCGTCGACAAGCAGCTGAAATTGCCGAGCTACATAGCGGCATTCTAGCGAATCTTGGAGACGCCGTACCGAGCGACGAAGAAGGGCTGGCGGCAAAAGCTTTCGATCTCGCCCTGCTACTGTTCTTCCTCACCTCGGTACAGCGCTCGACACTGCAACATCCTCATATCCGATGTACTGTAGACTCGTTTCTACATCTCCTAAGCATCGCGAAATCACGAGGGTATCGTCAAGCATGGGCGACCTGGCCGTACTCCATCCTCGGCATTCACGTGTCGGAGCAAGAACACCGCGATCTCGTCAAGGACCGGTTTGTCTGGCTTGAATCGACTATAAGCATTGGCAACCTTTCGACGATGCGGAGTGTGCTGGAGGAGTTGTGGAGGCGGCGCGACAACGGCGAGCGGGTGGACTGGCAAGAGTGAGTCTGTATCGTCCTGCGCTTGACCGGTCTGCTCACTGCACTTGGCCGGTAGCGTGTCTTTGTCGCTCGGCGGAGGCATTGTGACCCCGCTGTGACATTCACACCCAAATAGAGAGGATGACAGCGACTGTTGAAATTGCGGGACGGCGACCAGATGCCAATCTCACCACCGCACAGAAAGGACAAAGATCTGTATCAGCTGATCACTTTGCAGAGATGATTGGGACAATGGGTACAACGGAAGCTGGGCCGCCTACTAGTATGCTCAGCACGTCTTCAAAAGGCCATACTATCACTGTAGTAGCTCCGTCCGTCAAGCGATTTTTGAATAATAGTGTACATGCTAGATTCAATCCATTTTGCTGTGTTAGATGAACCAACCGGCTCTGAAACTACGGCGGAGGTTTTAAGTATCGGGTGCAGCGCTTAGAACTGTAAGATTGAATTCCAAATATCTGTGTGTAGCTGTCGATGGTACCAAACCGAGTACATAATATGATATCGTCTAAGCACCATCTAGCTTGCTTTTCTGTCTATTCTTCAGACTCAGTATACTTTCCATCCTTGGTCCCAATTCATTAGGGTACAGAGACGGCAACCAGCACAATCGATCATTCGATAGTAAGTACGCTCACACTGGTTTGACCATTCTTCTCTTCTTGGAGCTCATTCGGTGGTTTGGTGTCAACCGCACCGGCGTTGGCAGCATGAAGCTCAGCAAGATAATCGTCGGGGTGAACCGCAACATCTACGAGCGAACCTGTTTTATCCGGCCAGATGAAGGAAAGGACGAGATAGACCTGCATCCTGAGTCAGGCGGAGACACATAACAAACACCACTTACAAATGCAGACGAGCTGAAGCCGTACAGCCACGAGACGGAATAGATCCACTTGAGGTTTCCAATGTGTATTTTTGGGTTGACACTGGCACAGAGTCCGGGACTAATGATCGCACGTGAGCACAACTACGGCTGAGACGGGTATCTATCTCGCGTACACATTGGGAGCAATTCCAACAGCGAGAGCAATGACAGCGCGCCAGTTGCAACCGAAAATATTGAAGCGGTAGCGGCCGTGGGGGTCGTACAGCGCGGGGACGTCAAATTTCTGTTTCTTGATGAAGTAGTACTGTGTAATATCAACGTATGCACTTCAGGGTCAAATGGTTACATACATCGAAGAGCATGATCCCGGCGAACGGGCCAAGGACAATAGCGTAACCCGAGATAAAGTTGTAGAAGGAAGTCGCGGACGCGAGAATCTTCCACGGTACAAGGCACCAACCGGCGACGAAGGCTATGGTGATCTGAGCACGACGGATATTGAAGTAGCGGGGAAAAAGAGTAGCGAGGTCGTTTGCCGCCGAAACCGAGTTAGCGGATAGGTTTTGAATCATTTGAGCCGACATCCAGGAGAATGCGGCGAAGAAAACAGCCGCACGGCTGTCCCACTTGGCGATGATGTCGACGGGGGACCAGAGAGCTTTGCCATAAATAGCTTGAGTACACGAGCCGGATATCGCAGCGCAGACGCCCAGGATGGTGTAGATGACGGGGACAAGCGGTGCCTGAACTGGACATCTGTCAGTAAGAGGTCCGATGGCAACCAGGGCATCACTCACTCAGTGGCGTGTTGACTTGCTTCGAGTAGCGGGAAAAATCAGGGATATTGAGGGACAGCGTCGCAAAGCCAGAGATGAGAACGGTGAGTGACTTGAGCCACGCGTAGGCAAAAGCCGAGCCGGTTACTGTAGGTCCGGCCGAAAGAACAGCGCCGAGAGACCCCGTTGTAGCTTTGGCCTGGTGGATGGACCAACCAAGAATAGCAAACATACACACAGGGACAGCAACAAATTTGAAAGCGAAGACCGGCTGGAGCTTGGAGGGATGGATAAACAGAAGCGGGAATTGGATCAGCCAGAAAATGAGATATGAGACCATGGTCTGGATAGTCTGTGTGGTGGGTTCCGTCAGTTTTGCTCACGAGCGGGCTTAAATACACCCACGTAGCCGGCATCAGGGGAGACATGGCTCGAGAGCCGTAAAAATGATGGCCAAATAGCGCCGATCATGAGTCGACTATGTGAGGTCAAGGTGAGAGTCCTAACGATGATGACAGACCGACCACTCACACGCAAGTACCGCCATTCCAGCCTTGGATGGCGAACTACGATCTCTGTTGTGAGTGAAAGGTCTACAAAATCCCTTCTCGGATTGCTCACCCAGAAGGAGGCGGTGATACAGCGGGAGACAACGGG
This sequence comes from Cryptococcus sp. GC_Crypt_3, assembly GCA_026538395.1. Taxonomy (NCBI): domain Eukaryota; kingdom Fungi; phylum Basidiomycota; class Tremellomycetes; order Tremellales; family Cryptococcaceae; genus Cryptococcus; species Cryptococcus sp. GC_Crypt_3. The sequence goes on from JALPCB010000092.1 coordinate 69,580, forward strand.
AAACTTCGCTAGGTGATAGCCGTGGGAGGCGCGAATGCAGATCGGGAATGGGATGCGGTTGGCGGCACCCATGCGACCGTTCAGGCAAAGTGGGATTGTGAGAATCAAGGACCCAAGGACGACGGTGCCAAGGGCATTTTTCCAATCAAGACCAAGTGCGATGCCGCCAGAGATTTTCTGCCAGCCAGAGATGACCAGAATATCTGCATGGCTTCAGCGGTGGACAAAGGCGTTACTCGTAGAAGATAAGGATGTTTACCCGATGCCCAATACAAGGTCCACACGCTGTAGCCCCACGTACGCTGCTCCGGTGTTGCCGGATCAGTGTCGATATTGGTGACAACTCCTAGCGGCGCGATCGAAGACTCCTCACGAGGGACACGAAGGGTGAAGTTGGTGACCGACGATTTTGCCCCTGACAATCGATTGCGGAAGTAGCTGGTCATTGGGAAGAAAATTAACGAGCAGATGCCAGCGAAGGTTGACCTGTGAGCTCAGAAAAAGTGTGGAGAACTTGACATCTCTTCAAATAGGAGAGTCTCTTATACTTTGTATGGTAATCGGTGTCTCAAAGTGCCGAGACATGATGCCTACGATAAGTTGAGGGTTGGCCGACGCCCACACCTGTCTGGCCGGCGGCAGTAGGGGCAGTGCCTGTTACGTGATGCTCGGTGTGCCGCCGGCAAAGGTTGTCCCTGACCGGTATCCCCACAATTGGTCCGCTGTCAGATCTCTTTCGTCAAGATAACGTCGCTCGACGATAAGATGACCAAACGGCGACGAGACAGCTTCCAGCTACAAGGCATGATGCGGGTTATAGGGCGGTTTGAGAGGTAGGGGGTGTGACCGAAACGACAGGTATCGGCAAGTACTCTACACCGTTGGAAAGCTCTGACCCGTAGCTTTGCAACGGTACCCTCTGACAAAAGATAGCATGCATAGGGGTCACATTTTTTTGGTTGTTTCTATTTACCGCTATCTACTCCCCGATTTCCTCGATCTCCCTTCGGATCTCCTCAATTTCCCTTTCGATATCTTCTTCGAACATTTCGATCCTAACCCCCAAGCCGCCAGGACAAAGGGTATGTCCCACTAGGGTCCTTTTCCAGAAATTATAGTGATTTGGTGTGATAAAGGGTACAGTTCTAGACTAACCCCCAAGCGGCCAGGACAAAGGGTATGTCCCACGAGGGTCCTTTTCTAGAAATTATGGTGATTTGGTGTGACAAAGGGTATAGATTTAGTGCCA
>JALPCB010000093.1:0-70619 GCA_026538395.1 Cryptococcus sp. GC_Crypt_3
CTACCCCACCATCAAACAAGAAGTGATCTGATAAGATACATCGTTGTGGTCGTAGAGACTCTGGGCATCAAGCCCGTTAGTCACCTACAACAGTCCATCGCCCAGACGGCGATGGTGATGAAGACACTCAGAGAGAAAGACGGGACTACAGGCGCGGCATTTGTCGATCTGCACAGAGCCGTGAAGTCGTGAAGACGAGTGGATTGTATGCCAGTGATGGGCGGTAGAAGTGTAGTCAGATAGGTGATAGAAGCGGTAGACATGGCATGTTGTAGAAGGCATCGTGCAATCTTCGCGGTGCAGCGATAACGACGCCAGGAAGACAGCCGACAGCGATGCGAACGCGGCGCGCTGGGTCGTGTACGCTTATGTTGTACGAGTTATCAGGAGGGAGTGTAGTCATAGCATAGATAACGCATTGCAAGCCAGCCAAGTGCACCGTATCGCTACATCAACAGTCAGATCTGTCACATCGCACTTGTACGCTGCAACGGTGCAACGGTGCAGGCAAGATACATAGCGCGGGTCAGACGTATAGCCTGTCGCCGGGGTACAAGCGATACGTAGTCCGCCTCCTTGTCGGCGTGCAGGATAAGTTGTGAGTGTGAGGGACCACGTATGATGCTTCGCTGGGCGGGGCGAAGAGGCTCGATGCAATACCGCCGGCTAGACCATTGAAGAACCCGCCTACTATCGCTGACCCGATATCTTCTGCTGGGCTATGCTTGGGGGAGTGTGGACGGAAACGGCGTTGAGAACGTGGAGAGAAGATGTCGTCCGCGAAGAACCGTTCTTCGTCGTCGTGTTCGGTATCCTCGTAATCATCTTCCTCGTCCCAGCCTCCGGGTTCTGAATCGGGTTCTGACACGCTCTGTCTCTCTCTTGGTAGAGTTCGACGCTGTCTTCGTCCGCTAGGTCTTCCGGTATTCCCATCGAATGGCGAGTAACGATCGCTCCAGCTATCATCGCCGAGAGAGCCTGCAAAGCCAGGGAGGGGCGATCGTGATGAGGCGTCGCCACCAGATACGGACGAGCTGTGGGACGACGCCCTCATACCGTCCAGTAGACCTTGAGCGTACTCATAGTTCCCCTCGGAGGCGGCGCGATACATCGACTGTAAGGAGGTGGCGCCGGAAGATAAAGAGTTTGTTGCGCTCATACCTTTCCTGGGCTACGGCTGCAAATGCTGATTACTAAGTGGTGGAGTGGTGGGGCGTGGCGAGTGAGTGCATTACAAGGACTGGGCAAATGGATCATGGGTGAGTTTATATACAAGGACATTCCAAGCGCGAAGCTCTTGGGATTCACACGCGACAAAGGATCACTCAGGCGAGGGAGCAAAAGGACTGCTCTCCCCAACCAGTTCTACTGTGCCCCTACGATCAGCCAAGCCTTTCTTGCCTCCAAATGGTGGTGTTTCGCCGATAGCACTTCGCTGCGAAGGCATGCTGTGACATTCCTCGATACTTCCAACAGCTGCAGAACCGCCGTGACCTACTCCAAAAGAGCCTCCAATGAATGACCCGCAACCCGCAAAAAAGTAAACGTTCCGACACAGGGAATCGAACCCTGATCACCCGCGTGAGAAGCGGATATACTAACCGTTATACTATATCGGATAGCTGTGCTATTGTAAATGGGTTTGAGACAACGGTATATATAGTCTACCAGCAAAGCGAGGCATAGAAGGAGCGAGGAAAAGCTCTGTGATAAACGAGTGACTGGTTTTGGAAGCGCGCCACATCGTCGAGTAGAGTGGTGTATCGCTGTGTGCGAAAACAGCGTGTCAACTGTATATCCTGACATGCACCAATTGGGCAGCACAAAGGTGCTACAGCTTTCGGAGTGATCAAGGCTCATAGATTGTTTCCGCACACTTTGACGCCATTATTCTGACAGGGGAGCGGGAGCGCATTCGGCGATACCCGCTAGCGCAATCTCACCAGTCCACATGTGATCCACACGATGGTATTGTCAAGCCCTGATTGCTCATCAGGTCCGTACTGTATCTCTTGCAATGCTGCGCTGCTGGGATATATATATACATACTGTGATGTATGGACGACTATAAGCAATGCCTTGATCATGCAGCAACATGCTCACCTCTGGCAGCCCTGGCAGCCCTTCGAACGCCACGACGATGACAGGCCACATCGTCTTTGTGCCGATATCGATGCGGTCCCACCTCCGGATCATGTTGCAACTGTGCCTCAACGTCTTGTCAATACACCCGAATCTCTATGCGACGTTGCTCATCACGACGCATATCTCATCGATGTACCACGAAGAGATCGCTCTTCAGCCTGCTAGCACTTTGAGAAAGGTTCAAGCGCGATACAAGCTATACGTTATAGATGACCAGCTTGAGAAAGGCGCAACGGTCTTCCAGGAAAAGTTGGCTTTCAAGGCGAAATGCGAAGAAGCATTTGTGCAGCTTCTCCGAGAAGATGGACCTACACCTGTTCCAAGCTTGTTCATCAGCGACGTGAGGCCAGTCTTACACATCTTTCGTGAAAAGCTGGGAAGACTAATATGCTCATAGATGTATCGAACGACAATACGAAGACAACTACACGACGTTTGTCAGCGATTGCATATGCGACCGATACCAGTGTATCACCTCATGCCATCAATGGCGATACATCTGCACCGGTGCGTGCGGTTCAACAGGCCGAATGTAATCTACATGTCGCCCATAGGCTGACTTGCGTCGCCCTATCTGACCAGATTGTTGAATACGACCGAGGACGATGGCGTTTGCGAAAACATGCTCGCGCGAGCAAAAGCCTATCAAGCCGAAGGGATGCTCGAGAACGACGCTGCACTCAAGGTAAATCACTCACACAAAGCCGTATGTTGATCTCTAGGCATATCGCTTCACAGATGGGAAGCTCTTAGAATGGCCCGACCTTCCGCCAATGTTTGATTGTGAGTCAATCAAAAGATTCAAGCTGATTCGGTCCAGATGAATACAGTATGTCCATTTCATATTGACGAGTCCCATTCTAAATGAGCTGAGACGACTAAGCTCCACAGACCGATTCGACGGATGTGAGTATGGGCACAGTCAGAGTTGCACAACTTGTCCACACCGTGTCGCGCAATACCGATGGTATCGTTTGCTATTCTACTCCTGAGATCGATGGGGCTAGCTTGACGCGGATCAAGGAGGTAACAGGGGTGCCCTGCTTGGGTGTCGGGTGAGTCGCTGCAACTAATTCAATCTGAAAGATGTTCAGTCCACAGTTTAACGAGGGACTATGGTCAGCGGCAGAATCGCCAACGACTTCAAAGGATGTCAGCGACACTTCCAATCAAGACGTATTCCCCTTTCTCGATGCGGCGTTGCGTACATGCGGCACAAAATCAGCTGCGTACATCAGGTACGTATGATCGAGCAATTGCAACTTGCATGGATTTATAGCTCATTGCAGAACAGTCTAGGCTCGTATTTCTGGCCTACTAAGCAGCCGGCAATAATATCCAATATCATCCACGCAGCGCTCTCCATGGAGCCGCCAATACCATTCGTCTTCGCTACTGCTTCTGCGAAAGCGGTGATCACGGACGACCTGAGGGAGCAAGTGCGCTTGAGCGGACGGGGAATGATTGTCAGCTGGGTACCGCAGGTCAAGGTGCTCAAGCATCCGGCTGTGGGCGTGTTTCTGGTACGTTGCAGGGTTATTATGCGTCGCGACGGCGGTTGGGTGCTAAATTAATTTTATCGAGCAGACGCACTGCGGTTGGGGCTCGTTGACCGAAGCCATCCTTACTGGCACGCCGATAATAACATTGCCCTTCTCGGTGGACCAGCCATCACTTTCCGCTCACTGTAAGTTTGGATCGCTGTCGTAAATGCCAAGTGCGTCGCTCATCTTGGCATTGCAGTCACGCAGGTACAGAAAATTGGCATCCAGTTAAATCAGTTCTCCTCTGTAAATGATGGCTTGATTCTAGGCGACGGCACAACAGTCCATTTCACCGAGCAAGCCATGCAGGACGAGCTTCGTGACGCTTTTAATCGTATAAGAGACAACCGAAAGGATTTCGAGAAGAGAACGGCCGCAGTCGGCGACATTATGCGCACAAGTTGGCTCAAAGGCCAGAGTAGGGAGTCAGCCAGACAACTGGGTCAAATAGCATGTGTTGAGTCGGTTATCTAGCATTCAGTCATAACCTGCCATCGGTTTCGAAGAAAGCAAAGAGGTAGGTTACATGACGTCCATCGCCCTTAGTGTATAGGAGCAGTGGATGCCGCATAGTCAGGATTACAAGCTATGTATAACGTCGTGCTCGGCAAGAACTCTTCCTTCTTTCACAATCATTCCGCTAGTTCAACAATCACTCGTACTTCCCCGGCACATCGTTCCTTGAAATCAACCTCGACCAACCTGACTCAACAATTTTTAAGGTGTCTCAGCACCTGGCTTGGCTTTTTATGTGGACTCCAGGATCATGATCAGGCCTCTTTTGGATGCCATTTGTGATTCTGATCCGATGCAAGGTATTCTCTGGCATATATTTCAACCGGACCACGACTGTGACAGGCTTGAACGAACGTCCGCTCCCTGCGCAACCGGTTATCGAGTAGTCGAGTACTCGTGAATATTGAAGCGAGGGGTGCACAGGGAAAGAGGCGCGTACCGGATCACGGGAATCATAAGCTTGTTCCTAGACTCAAGGGGAAGTGACTTACGTCACGTTACATGCGATGCGAAGGAGAACCGCGATGCGATTGCGATTGCGCTGCGATGCGATGTGGGGAATCACTCGATTCCCGTTCTCTCTCTGATCTCTGATCGAATCTGAATCGGTTATTGACGTAACCATGCGTCGCATTGTAACTGTGTTTTGGCTATTGGATGACGTCTGATTGATTGCGGGAATCATTGACTGACTTGGGGTTTGCAAAGGGTGTGCAGTCATTGTATCGCGGATCAGATGACTGGTTCGACGGTTTGCGGGTTGACCGCAGATATAATGGGGAATGGAGATAGCGATCTATTCTCGATCTGTTTCATTCCCCAGCCCTAGCCTTCATGTTCACCGCTGCAAGAGCTAGCTCCAGATACGGCGCAGCATTCGTCGTTAAACAGCTTCCCCGCAGCGTACCAACCTGTGCTCGGATCGCACTTCGTGCAGCTCTACCGCTTTCTCGACTCAAACTCATCAATAGTCGATACAACAGCAACATGTCCGGAAGTAGTTCCTCCGGCGTAACGGCTCCAGGTAAGCAATGGCAACCTCATGTTAGCGAAGATTAATGCTGCTGAGACCGTCTATTTTGTATAGTCTGGCTCGAGCAGGACGATCTCATCTCTCCTCAAACAGCACCCAGCTATCCTACGCTGGAAAAAGACCTCACTACCGACGTGCTTGTTGTCGGAGGAGGTATTGCAGGATTACAAATCGCATATGAGTTGCTGAGTACGGGTATGAAGAAGGTGATCTTGGTAGAGGATGGTAGTGAGTACGACTGGATCGTACCTGTTCCTCGTCACTCTAGACTCGCTTCTCAATGCTGATCAACGATGTAGAGATCTGCTCTGGAGAGACCGGGCGCACCACTGGACACCTCTCTGCCGACAACGAGTACAACGAGTTCCCTGTGAGTCAGAGCTGGCTGATCACTCAGTTGTCATTGCTCATGCACGTCCGCCGTAGAACCTGCATGGCGCGGAGGGCACAGCTATCATTGCCGCCGCACAGCAAGCTGCCATTGACCGCATTGCGACCATCGTCGACAAGCATAATATCGATTGTGACTTTGCCCGCATATCAGGCTACATGTTCCAAGGTCTGCCCACCTCGGACAAGGACTATGAGCTGGACACTTTACGCTCCATCTTCGATGCAGCCCAAGATACCGGTAAATTGGATGTAAAGATTGTCGACGACGCAAATATCAAGGGGTTCAAGAGTGGGCCTTCGATCAAGTTTGGCAATCAAGCTACTTTCCACCCCACAAAGTACGTCCGTGCGCTCGCCGAGGTCGTCAAGTCGCTCGGAGGGGAGATCTACGAGAAGTCACGCTATATGAGTCATCAAGAGGAGAATGGCGTTGTCACAGCAACGATGGCCAATGACAAGACAGTCGAGGCACAGTCGTTAGTCATCGCCACGAACGTACCCTTGCAGAAAGTGAGTCTGCTCGCAACAGTCATCATGCTAACGAGTCAGCTCGTCATGATCGAACGATTAGAGGCGTACCGATCATATGCCATCGCCGTCAAAATTCCCAACTCCTCCATCTCCACTAACGGTGAGAGCGCCCTTTGGTGGGATCTCGGTGACCCATACCACTACATTCGTGTCACGCCGCACAAGCAGGAAGGATACAGCTTGATGGTAGTTGGCGGCGAAGATGAGAAGGTCGGTCAGCATGACGATTATGAGGAGCGGTACAAGCGGTTGGAAGATTGGACAAGGGAGAGATGGAGTGGCGCGGAGCAGGTCGAGTACAAGTGGAGTGGCCAGATATCGGAGTCGGCGGACGGGTGAGTCCCCCTACACACGTTTGTGCTGAAAATCGCAGCATCGCATACATCGGTGCGAATCCTGGCGAGACCAATGTCTACGTGCATAGTGAGTCTCCCATCGGAAGACATGCGCTGACTTGTAGCCGGTGATAATGGTGACGGCCTCACTTACGCCGCTGTCGGCGGTCTGCTCATTACCGATCTGATTCTCGGTCGGGAGAACGCATGGGCACACACATTCTCTCCCTCGCGCCAGCACAGCGGGTCTCACCTCAAGACCATGCTGAAAACCATTCCTAACATGATCAAGGAGAACCTTTCCGATCAGATATACTTCACCAAGTGGGCCACGGCGTGCACCAAGACTATCGCCGATATCGAGGATCTTGTTCCTGGCGACGGGGATGTAGTGCGAGAGGGACTGAGCCCTGTAGCGGTTTATAAAGACGAGCAAGGACAAGTGCACAAGATGACTGCTATCTGTCCGCATCTGAAGGGTGTAGTCGCATGGAACAAGTCGGAGAAGTCCTTCGACTGTCCCATCCATGGATCAAGGTTTACTTGCAAGGGCGAGCTGATCAACGGCCCTTCCAAGACGGGATTGGAGGCAAAATAGGTCAAAGAACATTGTAGCCATAGTACATAAGCCGTGTTGTAGTGCAAAGTGATGTTGGCCTTCCATGCATTTGGCAGTTCCAGTGAACCATTCTCTCGCATGGCGGCAAGAATGCTGTACAAGCCAGCTCTATCAATGAACGTCGCGTCTCTTCTCCGACATTCACATTACTGGCAATTCTGCCTCGTTTACCAAACCGATATCCTGGAATGCCGACAACCATCTTCGTACAAGGGGCAAGGATTTATGGTGCCATGTTTCGTCGACCAGCTCTCCATTCGTACGCGAGTACGGATAGAAGCTGATGAACCTGTCAGTCACTTAAAAGGGGTGGGAACGATCGACAACGGAAGTGACCCACGCGTAAACGCAAAAGTCGGCATGAATGGGTGAATCCCCTCCTAAAAACAGTCCCGTCTCACCACGATCGATCCGGTCTTGAAGCAGGACCTCGATAGTCCCGAGCTCTTTGCGTACTTCTGCATAGCGGGCTGTGGTCCACTCTGCATCGGCATTGAGGGCTGTGAGCTCGTCCATTCTTGCCTGACCGCATTTTGCCAGGAATGCCGCTTTCGACCGGAGGTCGGCGTGAGGTCCTTCTTCGGGGAATCGTGAATAGCTCTGGTAGGCACAGTCAGCCAGAGTGCGTCCAGTCTGTTGATCCAATCGATCAAGCACTGACCGTATGTAATACACATAGCCGTATGCCCACTGCTAGGCTCCGGTCGACCCAATGTTCCATGAAGCGTGAAAAGTATCTGCCCATGTCACCAAAGTACAATGATTTGCTCGATGTAGCGTATTGTGTCTCAAGCTACAACGGAGCAGGTCATTCAGCGTGCAACAGAGACAAAGGTAAATAATGGCACGCACATATTGCGCGATGTTGTACGAGTCCATCATGATTGTCTCTTCGCCATCGTGATTTGTGATCACCAAAGTCTACAAACTCAGTCATATTTCGTCATATCAGCATCGACATGATTGCTCACTGGCAGTGTCACCTTGGGCAACTTCAATTTCTTCGGCAGCTCCTCTCTCAATTGTGCAAGGGTGACATACTGCGTCTCATAGTGGACCTCCAGGTATCGCAAAGGCAAGACCGATTTCCACCCATGAGGGGCAAACGCCATGGGCCGTTCTGGGTATTGACATAGCAGGTAAAGAGTCAACTTGGGTAGCGTAGCAGTGGGCATGGTGGAACCGGTGATATTGGTGGAGGGTGTGTAACGATGCAATGAACTTTTTGGTTGGACACGCAATAACATGTGTTCATGACATGGTCCGGTGCGTGGTCAAAGCACATAGCACCGCGCACAGTGCTGGCTCTCGTTAGCTGGCGATAAGCTTGGTCGATAACCAGGAACTCGTTTTTGTGTATCCCTAGGCTTATCGGGCGGATCTCGGAAAGACAGTGATCCGCCTTTATCAGTTGCACTCGAGGATCGATCCTGAACCGGCTTGGTCTCCGTGCGCTAGGATAGCCGATAACTCCCATTATGTCCACTGCATGTACATAAAGTCTGCGTCCATGAGGAAAAGTTCTTAACGCGTACATGGTATCAGAGTCCTCAGCTCATATCACCTTTCAAGCGCACTATTTGCTCTACAATGCCTATCGCTGTCCCCGACTCCAGCTCGACGCCTCTGTGGCCGTCAAGAAACGAACGAGGCTATGAGATCCCAAATCGACCTTATGGCTCGGTGAGTATCTCTAGTGATCTGGTTCAATGTAAGCTTATGAGTCTCAAAATCTGGTAGCTCCGCCCCATCAAAGTCATCGCTATCGGCGCAGGTATCTCCGGTATCTGTCTAGCTCACAGTGTGGCGACCGACGGGGAGCAGATCGACCTGCAGATATACGAGCTCGGAGGTGACGTGAGTGCCGTATGCCCCAAGATACAACAGCCTTGATCTGACTCCCTGGATAGTACGGAGGTACATGGTACTGGAACAAATACCCAGGATGCCGATGCGACATTCCGTCTATCAACTATCAGAGTGAGTAACAACCCACCGCAATACGTCTTTCCAGCTCACCAAAGGTCGTTCGCAGTGTCATGGTGTCCCAACCCCGACTGGCGAGAGTTCTACGCCACTGCAGATGAGATACACGACTACTATCGTGGTCTGGTCGAGAAGTAAGTCTGTGGCCAGTCTACAATCCTCTATCGTCGGTGAACAAGATACTCATAGTTTGGCCCCGGCTCAGATACGATCTCGCAAAGTATATCAAACTCAACCACGAGGTTGTAAAAGCGGAGTGGCTCAACGAGGACAACCAATGGGAGGTCACAGTCCAGCAAGAAGACGGGACCGAATTCACGGATCGCTGCGACGTCTTCATCAATGCTGGTGGCGTGTTGAATGCGTGGAAATGGCCTGACATCAAGGGGCTTCAGTCATTCAAGGGTACTCTGTGTCACACGGCTCGATGGCCCAAGAATCTGGATATCAAGGGGAAGAAGGTCGCTATCGTCGGTAGTGGAAGTTCAGGCATTCAAGTACTTGCGACTATACAGCCTGAAGTCGAAAAGATCTATCACTGGATTCGTGAGTTGGCACATCGTATTAAGAGGTCCAAGTCGTACACTGACCGATGGGATTCCTTCCAGGTTCTCCCACTTGGATTTCTTCCGCCTTCGCACAGTCTTTTGCTGGACCCGGAGGGAAGAACTTCGAGTACACTGCGGAGCAAAAGGCGCGGTTCGCGGAGAACCCTCGCGAAAGTCTCAAGTACCGCAAGATGGTGGAGTCGGCGTTGAACAAGCGGTTCCGTTTCCTGATTAAAGGCACCCCAGAGCAGATCGAGTCACTCGAGGTGCGTAAATACAGGTGCTTTATCTCTCGGTGGCTAACCCCATACGTTACAGTTCGCCAAAACAGACATGAAAGCTAGACTGAAGGGAAACCAACGTATCATCGACGCCATAGTCCCTACCAAGTTCGTCTTTGGTTGCCGGCGGCCTACTCCAGGAAACGGATACCTGGAAGCGCTCCTGGAGCCTAATGTCGAGGTGTATACCGAGATGTTCCAGACGGTTACAGAAAAGGGATTCATCGATCATGAGGGGAACGAAGTGGAAGTGGACGTCTTCATTTGCGCTACGTACGTCAATCCCAACCAGCTTTGCTTGCGAGGTGGTGCAGCTTGACTGATCACTGGTCTATGTAGCGGTTTCGACACCAGCTTCAAGCCCCGCTTCCCGGTGATCAACGCCCAGGGCGTTAACATTCAGGACATGTGGAAGGACTACCCTGTAGACTCCTATCTGTCTATCGCTATCAAGGACACTCCTAACGTAAGTCTCCTGCATATTACTGGTATGTATAGCGTTGACATCGTGTCATAGTACTTCATGTACTATGGTCCTCATGGCCCCACCGGTCACGGCTCTGGTGCACCAATGATCGAAGCGAGTGGGTCTTGTCGAGTTCTTTAACGCCCTTGCCTGGCGACCGGACTGGAGCTGACATGTTCGCTTTTCTTCCAGTGACGAAGTGCTTCATGCAAGTGTTCAAGAAGATGCAGAAGGAGAACATCAATAGGATGGAGATCTCTCCCGATGCCGTGCGGGACTTCAACGAGCACCGCGAGCTTTACCTGAAGCGTACCGCTTGGGCCGACACTTGCAGCTCATGGTTCAAGCCGGGCCCAGGCCAATCTCCAGTCATGTTCCCAGGCAACCGTGTTCTGATTATTGAGCTGCTGGTCAACCCACGATGGGAGGACTGGAAGTACAAGTACGGCTATGCGGGCAACAGATTCGGGTGTATGGGCAATGGTTTTACTGCTCGAGAGCAGGATGGCAGAGGTGGGTCGATATATTATGACTCGTGAGCGCATTGCTGACCAGCTTTGACTAGATACCACTTTCTACTATGGTCTTCTGGACGGAAAGGACGAGGAGCCGGACTACGAGGATGTCATGGCATTGTACACTTTCAACCAGAAATAGATGTTATGCAATGTCCAGTGTTATTCAGCCAGTTATAGAGTTCATGCATGGTCACCTTTCATCCAGTGCAAGTATAGAACATTCAGTGGACCGAGCAAGTCACAGTATCGTCTACAGCATGTGCATGACCAGTTTCAAGCTACAGCGCTCTATCTACATCCTCAAGGAGCGTCCATATGAGTGAACTGGGCAAGCGTTAGTTGTTCTCTCCGTATCAGCCTTCTGCAAAAGCCGACTTACGAATTGCCTATGATGATGCAAGCTAGCCTGCTTGACAATAGCGTCGACTTGCTTAGCGGTCAAGTCAGGCATGCTGGTGAAAGCCGTCTTGTATTCCTGCAAGCGTTGTGCTTTGCTCGAAGTACTGCATGGAACGTATACGTCAGTTCCAGGAGGAAGGACCGCACACCGTGATCAGTGCAGCCTACTCACGAGATGACGATCTGAGGTCCTACTTGTTGGCACCACTTGAGCAGGACTTGACCGGGTGTGTAGTCCATACTAGCAGCTATCTCATTGACAATCTCGTCGACAGGCCCGCCTTTAGCATGGGTTAGCGACGTCAATGGAGCGTAGGCAGCGACAGCGATATTGTTTGCCTTGCAATAATCGATCAAGGGTTTCTCCTGTTTGTACACATATGGATGGAATTCGATCTGTTATGCAGTGTCAACAACCATCCTCTACGTAGAAGCCCTGTTCGCCTGTGACTCACCTGGTTGACTGCAGGCATGACTTTGGCCGTTTTCTTCAACTCCTCCAAGTCTCGCACCCGGAAATTGGATACGCCGATCGATTTACACAGACCCTCGTGCTGCATCTCCTCGCAAAGCTCCCACGCCCGCGCCAGACCGATATCGTCGAAGAACTATCAACATCATAAGCAAATACTAGATGTGAAATCCACCGACAACTCACCTCAGGGCTATGTAGCAGGAATAGATCGAGATACTGTATATCAAGCTATCGGGCAGTCGTGATTAGAAGACATCAGTAAACAGGTACTCGTAGGATGGTATAAAGAGGTTGACTTGCTGTCTTCAGAGCATTCTCAAGCGAGGTTCTGGGGTTAGAGTGACATTTGGTAGTGTACCATATGTCTTGTCGAGGTACGTCGCTGCCATGCAGGCCGACGCTTATGTACTCGTCGTTATTGTAGTATTCGGCACCGTCTAGGTGACTGGACACAAGGCCGTTTCAGGCTCCATCATACCTCAGGTAGAGTTCAATATGGACTCACTGGAAACCTTCCGAGAGAGCAAGTTTCACCGCATCGGAACAATCTTGTCCCATGTGTGCTGAGGTCGCATACTTTGCATCAGCATCAAAAGAGGGCACATATGGAATAGACTCGCCAGTACCACAGCCGTAACCTAGAGCAGGGATCGTGCGACCATCAGGCAGTGTCACAATAGGTATCGACATCTTGATGAGGAACGGTCAGTGCTATGTATACAGAACAACATCGAGCTCATCTCAAATGACATGCACAAGCATCCTCCACCCCGCAGGCAAATGGGTGTAGAGCAGACCAACACCTGACACCAGAACCCCTTATCAAAGAAAGGGTTGGCGCACTCAGGTTCACAAATGCTTGATATTCCGTCGGTCCCGTCGGGAAATTTGCGGGTTATATTGCGATAAGGACGGACGGAGCTCGGCCGCTCCAAGTGATTTGTTATTGTCGACTAGTTATGCATTTTGTCCAGCGCTGATACGTTGGATATGCATCGCGTTGCTGAGCTGCTGGGCCAGATATATAGTATATGCTTGAGCTGTCACATGCTAAGCAGCCGATATCAAATTTGTGAATCTTGAGCTATACACCGCTGTCTCGAAGCAACAATGCCTGTCGCTACTTTCACACCGCTTAACGTCGCCATCATCGGCGCTGGTCTCACCGGATTTTCCACCGCCATCGCACTGCGTCGGTCTGGACATCATTGTACCATATATGAACGACGAGACTTGGCAGCTGAAGTCGGCAACTCGATCTCATGTGCGAAGAGTGAGTGCAGGTCGAACCAGCTTTAAAATATCACAACAATGCTAAGAATACTCGAACAGACGGTGGACAATGGCTTCACCAATGGGGAGTAGATGTATCCGCAGGGCTCCCTATCGATCTGCAGCACTTGACCTTGAGAGACTACAAGTCAGGCGATGTGGATATGGTGTATGACCTGAAGGACTATGTCAACAAATGGGGGTTCCCTTACTACATGTTGTAAGTGACAACTTTCTGTGCTCAAGCGAGGAAGAGAACAGGGCACTGACTCGCCTGTAGCCATCGTCAGGACATGCACAAGATGCTCTTGGATTGCGCTCTCTCAGAGGAAGGTGAAGGTCCTCCCGCCAAGCTCATTTGTCTGTCTGGTTGCCAAGACATCGATTTCGATTCCACCACCGTCACTTTCACCGACACCACCAGCGCTACATTCGATATGGTCATTGGCGCTGACGGTGTAGTCGTGAGTGCACATGTGGAATGGTTCAACCTGCCCTCGCTAATTGTCATGCTATCTATAGTCCACCGTGCGCAAGCTTATGAACCTTGACCCCGTCATCACAAGCGCCACTTCCTCCTGCTACCGATGCAACGTGTACAAAGACAAGATCGAAGAGCTCGGCTTGCACAAGTTCACCGAGTGAGTGTCGCCTGTGAGACATGGCTCTCAGTGAGACTGATGAGATTCTAGACCTGCTATCCAGTACTGGGGTGGCATGGAGACGCCGGACATCAACAAGTATCTGTGAGTAGAGGTGTGCATACCGCCTCAATTATCCTCACTGAGTTTATCTTGCAGCAAAATCGTCATGAGCCCTTGTAACGGCGGCGAAGTGATCTCATTCTACGTCTTCTTCCCCGCCGAGCTCGCGAGGACAAAGAAGGAAGGATTCGTGGTGGACGACATCTCGATCGAAGAGTTGATCGCACCTTACGGGCAGCTTGATCCCGACTGTGTCCTTGCACTGAAGAACTCCGTCGACCGAAAACCATGGCGGCTGTACAAGCACGAACCTTTGACTAAGTGGACCGAGAAGAACGTCGCGCTGCTGGGTGATTCGTGCCACGCTATGATGCCGCACCAGAGCCAGTGAGTGTCTGCTTTTGAGCATCTTCTTGATTGGGTGACTCCTTGCTGATATGGCATTGCCAGGGGTGCTTGTCAAGGTATCGAAGACGCGGCGACTCTCGGCGTCCTGTTCAGCAAAGACTACAAGTACTCACAGAACGTCGAAGAGGGCTTGAAGATGTACGAGAAGATCAGGAAGCCTCGAGCGGAGAGAGTGCAGTACTGCAGTTACCTCGCTACCGAGGATATCCGCGAGCGTATCGGCTTCAGCTCTCTGGTGAGTAAAGCCACATTTAACATACCGACGTGACTCTGATACTCTGATTTGCGTTTCGTAGCCTGGATCCAAAACGCAGGGAAGCGTCCAGCCTCGAGAAGGTCACGAACGGCTGAAGATCGAAGAGATCAACGGATATGACTTGTACGCGGACTTGGCTGCTAGCGTTCCCGTCGAATGGAAAGCATAAGACAAGATATACACCATGGCCCGCAATAGATGTTTTACTTTGCATGCAGCTACCTGAGATAATAAACGCGCGTGAATCGAGTCCCGATGGCTTTAAAGCTGTAGCAGCTCCTCGTCCGGAACATACATACCATCTCGTCCTACGATATATGGCACTTCCAGCACACAAAATGCATATGAGGTAAGGATGTATGTCCTATGCTACTGACGACTGGATGTACACGACTGCACAAAACGTAGAAGAGCGTCTGCCTGCTCGCTGTCTTCTGTGCCGATTGACAGGATATTGCTAATAACATCTCAGCAGATGACGATATGTGTGGTCCAAAACTGTTCGCGGCTCACCTTAGATGATTATGCTTATCCAGCACATGGTATAGCGGGAGAGATCCAGAAGGCGTGCTTCGCTCTCGATAGGAGTTGAAGAACATTATAGCTCCATCTGTCGCCTCCTTCCTAGATATGTCGTTTTATCAGCTATCTTCAGCCACGGTAGCTCGAATTGCACCACTTACGTTTCCCATTTGACAGTCCCGAGGTAAACGGGTAGTCGCTCAGAGTCGCTACATGTATTGTCAGTCGAGTCTGTATTCGGCGCCAGCAGCACAGTCACACTCACAGTAGAGGAGAGTCATCAGGGATTCTCTTGAACAGACCAAGTGGTGATTTGGGCTTGAGGGATGTCAGCGAGCCCAAGCATCAAACTATATCATATGCTTACCTCCCACACTGTCTCCTCATCGGAGCCATAGTATGCTCTGATCGTCTTGGCTCTGACCGGCTTGGTCCGGTCGAACGTCCACGGCACAGAGAAGTACGCTACACCAGCCACAGGAGGAGACAAGCAATCACGCTGAGGGAGATCTGGATCTCCTAGGGATCAGACAAGGCAGAGTTCAGCCAATTGCAGCACAGTAACACGGTGATAGCCGCCAGACTTACCTGCAGAGTACAGATTCGACGCGACATGGGCACCGCCCGACGAGTGTCCAACGAGTACAACCTGGTTGACATCGCCCAGACCATATTCTGCGCTGCTTATGTTTTGGTAAACCCACTCGCGCGTCATCTGAATGTCTTCGGATCCATCGGGGCTGCATCGATCAGCTTTGCACACTAGTGTCGACTCACTATACTGCCTCTGGAACCAAGCGATGATTGCCTATCACGACAATGATGTTCTTTTGCGCGAAGTATCGACCTAAAGCAAAGTCAGATCCTTGGGCGCAGGAGTGCCGATACGTTGAACTGACCTATATTGCCGTAGAACTATAGGCAAGTCAGCCCTTGTTCTTGCATTTCTAGCAATAAACAAACCTGCTTCGTCCATGACTTATCACCCGAGAAGAACCCGCCGCCGTGCACGTAAATGATCACACTTCGCGGTGAAGAAGAGGAGGATGAGGGAAAGTACACCTGGCACACCATCAAGACTATAAGCAGCAGGAAGGAACCCATTCTTTTATGCCCTCACATCCAGCTTGTTCCTCTCGTACGGTCCATACTCGATGTTCTCGACGATTGTGACTTGACCTGCATCGGACTCCAAATGCAAAGGTCTATACAGCTCGGCGAATTCCTGTTGACAATTATATCAGCAGAGCGCTTTGGTTTCTTTCACGTCGACTCACGTCCTCTTGGCCCAGTGAGAAAGCGATTCCGTTCGCTCTGACAGCTTGTCGCACCGCGTTCATCTTGGCGCGTACTGGATTTGTAGAAGATGATGTAGTGAGGCAGCTGTATGTGGCTCGCGATGGAGTGCATGTACTAGACCGGTCTGGTCTCGCGCGTCCTAGGGACGTCCCGAGCTGATATGCATTTCCCGCTATTTCCCGTTTGCAGTGATAAGCCATTGATCCGCGCATCCGCGCAAAACAACAATCAGCAGAGTTCAAGGTGACAGACCAATAGCAGCATGCTTTTGTTAGACTCTGATGATGGACATGTTCAGTGACTTGATATCCGCTGCTTCGTGAGATCTAACAGACTGATCCGAACGCGACCACTGCAAACGAAAGCAGTTTCTACGGACATGTCGCGGTTGTCTGCGATGTATCGACCTTTGCGTAGCAGTCTTGCAGAGCTACCCTCAGCCGGGTCGAAAGGTTTACGGTTTGCACCCCGGCGGTATCACTCAGCTCCGAGATCATTATCATCTTCGTCAATATTGCTTGCGACATCGATATCTGTAGCGACGCTTACATGGGTATACGTGAGTTCTATGACCTTGAGTGGGCCAAAGTGATTGTTTTGAGCTGACAAACGTCAAGTACGCCTTCCCGGTAGCTGCAGATGATCTTCGGACGCACGACATGAAGAAATTTAAGCCTTCAGCTCCGGCAGAATTGGCGGCGATCTCAGCCAAAGAGGTCTCGCAACATAGCTCTGCCCATTCTGGCTGGGTGATTATCGACCAAGTGGTTTACGAGTAAGTGGTTGTGCACTTTCAATCCGAACGACGTTCTTAAAGCTTTTAGTGTCACAGACTTTCTCGCCATTCACGTACGTGCTGCAACCACGCCTGATAGTGCCAGGCTGAAAGGAACCCCGATCATAGCCCGGCGGTGCGGACGTACTGCGTGACAACCTCGGCAAAGACATTTCGTGGGTTTACAAGCGAGGCTGGACGAGCCATCACTGATCCCCTTTCCAAAGGCCAATATTCCATCTACTGCACTCGCCCGAGGTGCTGCCCTCAGTCGCATCTCGCCTGAAAATCGTCGGTCAATTGGGTCAGGGAGTGCTGCTGAAGACTTCGACGGCAGAGGACGAAGAGGTGAAACGAAGACGAGCGAATCTGCAGGATCTGAAGTATGTCTCGAACATAGACACATTTGAGAGTTTGGCCAGAGATGTCCTGGGAGAAGAGTCGCGAGCTTGGGAGTTCATCACCTCTGCTGCCGAGGATGGTGTAAGTAAGTCCATCCATCCATTCGGCTGCTGCGAGGCCTTTTTGCTGACTTCGAAGCCACGACTTCAGCGAGAGACAATAATCGAAATTCATTCGCGCATCTCCGCTTTCTGCCTCGGATCAACGTGCCCGTGTCAACCATTTCCACCGCAACAAGTTTCGTAGGAAGCGTGGTTCCAGTGCCCATCATGATGTCTCCGACGGGAGGTGCGGCCAATGCGCATCCCGACGGAGATCTGAACGCAGCCAGAGCAGCGGCAGAGACTGGCGTTCCCCAAGTTGTGTCGTCCAGTACGTTCATGCGACTGTTTTTGAGAACCGGATGTACCGCTGACACCGATGACAGTGTCTAGTACATCCTTCACCGCAGTTGCCGCCGAGCGAGAGAGACTGATCTATAGCGGTGGCGTGCGAGCACCATTATGGTGGCAGCTATACATCATGAACGATCGAGCGGAAAGCGCGCGTAGGATACAGCAGGCCGTGAAAGACGGGTGCGAAGCGATTGTCATCACTGTCGATGTGGCTGTTCCCGGCAAACGCGAAGTCGCCGGAAAGGCCTATCAAGGTCACGGCATCGTAGCTGGTTCCAAACCAGCAGGCTCTGTCAGCCCAGATCTGTTCACCGGTAAGCTTCCGGTATGTGTCGTCCCATACCGGTCTAATGTGACTTTCTGTAGCAGACCTGTCCTGGGACGATATAGCATGGGTCAAAACCTTGGCGCCTGGTTTACCCATACTGGTCAAGGGAATAGCAACGGTGGAAGATGTCGCTTTGGCGAACAGCTATGGCGCGTCAGGGGTCATATTGTCAAATCATGGGGTGAGTATTGCAAGACTGCTTCTGTGAGCTATGTTAACGAGCGATGCTCCAATACAGGGTCGTCAATTAGATCATGCTCCTCCACCACTAGCTACTCTTGTTCAACTCCGCAGAAGGCGGCCCGATCTTCTCGATAATGAGAGATTTGATGTATATATAGACGGAGGAGTGAGACGAGGGTCAGAGTCAGTCTCGGTTTCCGATGTCTCCAGATGAGCTTCAACTGATACTACCGACACTAGCATTCTCAAAGCTTTGTGCGTAGGCGCCAAGGGTGTGGGCTTAGGCAGAGCCATACTCTACGCTCAGGTGCGTGTTGTGAGGTCTCAGCGAGAAAGGTTGTTTCTGACGGAATTACGCTACCACAGGCTACGTATGGATCAGAGGGAGTGACAAGAGCTTTGGAAAGTGAGTTTAACGGGTCCTACATCAGGACACGGGCTGACTCTCGTACAGTCTTGACGACCGAAATCACAATCGGCATGAAATTACTGGGTGCCCGGTCCATCGAGGAATTGCGGCCGGAGATGGTGGAGCTCATGAATGGCGGCTTAGTCGGCACCCCATTGTAAACCAATATGAACTTTGCACTATGCATGTCCAACCATGTCATGACTGCTAAGTATTACGACAGTAATCTGAATAGTGCTTGGAAACTGTC
Source organism: Cryptococcus sp. GC_Crypt_3 (assembly GCA_026538395.1). Classification (NCBI taxonomy): domain Eukaryota; kingdom Fungi; phylum Basidiomycota; class Tremellomycetes; order Tremellales; family Cryptococcaceae; genus Cryptococcus; species Cryptococcus sp. GC_Crypt_3. The sequence goes on from JALPCB010000093.1 coordinate 18,993, forward strand.
ATCAAACGACCGATCCGTGAACATCGACAAGTCTTCTCCAGTCTCGTCTGCAGGGAAGAAGAAGGATCCCATGCCGCCAGCACCTGTCAGACTTGGGTCTATCGGGTCGAACCTATCTAGACCGCCCTGGGTCTGCGCTGTGAGGTTATTTTCCCCTTGTTGTACTGCCGAAGCCGAAGCGTCCAATACGATAGGAAATTGGGTTTGCTGTAGAGGCGAGTCATTCTCGGCTGTTCCGCTCACTGCCGTTTGGTGGCCTGGTGCCTCCACGTCGACCAGACCCTGCGATCAGTGTAGTGACTGTCAGTAACTACGGCCTCGCAGATAGCCCGACACCTACTAGTAGCTTCGCAACAGCGGATCTCAGCTTCGAATGCGGATCGAGTGCCTCCGCACTTGTCGTGGGTGAGTCAGTGTCGGGAAACGCCAGATCCTTTTCGACGTCTACGTGGTCTGCACTGTCAGGGCGAGGACATTACGACAGAATAGACGATGTCCACCAACCTAATAGACCCTGAATGATCGAGCACGCGTTGCGAGCGGCAGCGCTGACTTGTTGCGCGTCTCTAGAAGGAATTGACTATCAGTCATTGAGTCATTGATACTGAAGGACAAGGCGCTGACATACCTAAAAATCGTCATCGTCTGCAACAGTAATTTCCGGCTCGCCTGCTGACGACTCGACTGTTTTTCGCTGCACAGATGTATGACTGACAAGTAAGCACCTGTACCAGTAAAGAACACATACACAACACCACGGCAGCATTGAAGGTGTAGTATTGGACGATCCCTGAACATCACAGTACGTCAGTCAGGATGATAATTTGTGAGGACTGAACTCACAGTAGTTCAACAAGGATGGAGCCTCCATCCACGCAGTGTGACAGGTCGTCAACATCGCTCTTGCTGATCGCACACACTGATCCGTCGAGTATTGATACCGCTCATGCCTGTACCCCAGTGATAGATACGGTCTATGGAGTCTGAGTAGCTGACTCTCGGCGCACATCTGCAGCAAGAGATACTCCGCTACCACCTACTCGATCAGTCACACTAGATGCAGATACGAAACGTACGGTTGGTATAGCCGTTCGTCTCAGGGCTGCTTCCGCCCCGTCGAGGGTCTTGAAGTAACTGGGAAGACTGTCGCGCAATGACACTATGCGCCTGTCCATACTACTGAATCAGAATCTGATACGAATAAATGGACCCACTTGTTTACAAAGGAATATTTGATCTTTGTCAAGCCGTTGAGCCGATCGACGACCTCGCGATCTATAGATCCGATGTTCAGCTGAACAGTGGCCAACGAAAGATAAAGATCGCTCACATAACAATGTGAAACGCAATTTGTAGATCAAGAAGGATGACGACTGGTATAATCAGCGCCGGCTGACATCTTCAGCATTGCCGGACGCCTCACTGTGTATACCTATTCGGTCAGCATGCGCAGACACTCGTGCACTTACATCAATGGGATGGTCGGCTATTGGTCCATCGCTGGATAGATCGAGATCATCGACGTTACTCGGTAGCGTAGTGATGTTCTGCGAAGGGTTCACGCAATCTTTATTTAGCACGTTCCTGAGCCTCCTCAACCTACAAGTCCATCCATAAGATGCCGCCAAGGACCAGTCGAGGTAGACTAGGTTCCACCATACCCGTCTACCTACCTCGCGTCTCACAGGGTCACGCCATGCAAGAGGCCAGGTTTGTCCGCCTTCAGGGCCTAGCCTGTGTAGTCCGAGGTTCTGGGCGATCTTGACCGCACTGCCAACAAGTGACCAATGGGAATCGGCGGCCAGATCGGTATTGTCTGCTCATACCTTAGTCATTACTAGGCCTACAGAAGAGACGTGTCGCTCACATTGGTACACTCCTTGTAGAATTATACATTGCAGATGCTCGAGGGTGTGCGAGTACAGAAAATCGGAGGCGAAGAGTAGCTCCTGTACAAGTTGCAAATAGGCATGAGCTCAATCACATCTAACGGTGGACACCCACTTTAGACGCCAGAAAGAACGCTCGGGCAGTCTCTTGCCACTGGCTAGGTACTATGCCAATAGAGTCCCTCTCTGCTGGCTCAAGCAGGTGTATGCTGAGGCAGAGAACCATCAGGTGTAGGCATAACCAACACGGCCTGACCACTTGTGGCCGAGTCTCCTGGGGTGTCTGCACAAATGTTTCCAGCTGAGAACGATGCCGGTCAGATACTTCCTGTTTATAAGTAGTTTATGGAACCCACTTCCTCGATATATCCAGGTGCATGTAGCGATCTGGTATACCACTCGACCTTCGCGAGCTGATAGTCCCCAGTTGTCAATATGATGTCACACCATAATGCCGAGAACCCACGTAGTATCTGACCAGTTTCCAGCTGCGCTCGACATCGGGCAGGATGGAGAGCGCTTTGCGCATCTGTTCAATGAGGCTTGTCCACCTGAGAGGCGGAACATTTACCACTGCCCCTCGCAGGCGGTCCTGACTAGTTCGATTACCCATAGCGAAGGCCTCCAGGATCCGAGCGATATCGTCGCCTCGTCCGGGATCCAGACTCGCATCGTTATATCGTGTCGTCAGGAGGTGATCCTCTGGATCTGACGAGTGATCACTCTCCAATCCTTCTGTCTGCTGCTGCTGCAAGGTCGCGTCTCTCGTCAGACGATCAACAGTCCTTTCAAGCTCGGCAATCCGAGCTGCCGAAGCGGAATCGGTCGTCTCGTCGTCATCAATAATGTCATTGTAGTCTCCTGTCCCAATCGACAAACAGCTGGTAGTCTTTCGACGCCGGATGCATGAGCCGCCTATACTCGATACCGTCAGAACGAGATCTCATCGCTTGCATCCTGGCTCACATGGGATCTTTTTGTCACCTATGCAGAAAATACGATGCAGTGTATTTAGATTATCGCTTTACGACACCAAACCACACTCACACCTGATCTTGCGCTGCCTGCAAGGCGCGCACGCTTGTCTCGGACGTCCCACGTTCATGGAGGGCCAGGGCAGAGTGGGCAGGCGGAACACGAGTGCAAGGCGGGATACGCGGAGATCGAAGCGCTGAAACGGCAAATTATATGTTTGATTACTGAGTGACGGACGTGCTGACAGAGGACAGAGAGCAATTGAGATAACGCTTTCGCGGGATACTCGCGGCAAAAGGGATCCGTATCAACGAGCAGCAAACAGTATCCCTGACTCTGATCTAATTGTGGCACCGGCGTTCGGCGTCCGCCGCGTCGGTGCGTCAGCAAAGATAAGCGCTTCCAGGTCCTTCCGAAGGACTCATGCAGGTCGCCCCTTAAAGTTGAGCAGCGCCAGCGGGTCGCCGCCTAGTCATACTTATCCCCACATTCCTCAAAATGGCCTCTGTCACAGCGCGTGGAGCTACCAATGTCGACGAAGAGAAAGTGTGTCGCTGGCCACTTCGATATACTGATACCATGGCGAGCTGACCGGGTTTCTTTCCGTAGGGGGATGTGCACTCCGATCGCGTCGTGGATGTCGGGGTGGACGAAGCAGTCCTCGAGAAGGACACTGCTCTGAATCTGCTCACGCATCATCGGGACGTCCACTTCGATCCCAACAGTCCCGAAGCAAAAAGGGTACTGAGAAAGATCGACTTGCACATCATGACAGTGGTTTTCACTGTCTACTGTTTGCAACTCATGGACAAGAACTCGCTATCCTACGCTGCGATTCTTGGTATCAAGAAAGACGCTCATTTGACGGCATCCCAGTATTCCTGGCTCGGGTCAATTGTCTACTTTGGCTACCTAGGCGGCGATATTCCGGCCACATACTTTCTCCAAAAGTTCCCTTTGGTCCGATACTTCTCAATCATGACCATCATATGGGGAATAGTGGTCTCTTGCCATGCGGCCTGCACGACCTTTACTGGTCTTGCGGTTGTGCGATTCCTTCTCGGCTGGATCGAAGTGTGCACTGTCCCAGCTGTGTTTACGATGCAAGTCGTTGAGCGCTAGCCTCCTATTATGACTGCCAGCTGACTCACGCGTGACTTGCTCAACAGCACTTCCTCCTTCTACACCGCAGAAGAGCAAATCGTCCGAGTAGGATTGTGGTACACTTCTAGCGCTCTGGCAGGCTGCTTTGGCGGCTTCTTCGCCTGGTGTCTCTACTTTGCCGGGTCTTTCGCGTGGAAAGCCATCTGTAAGTACCCGAGAATTCACTCAACGCAAGGATATCGCTTAATGTGTTGATTTGCTTCAGTCATCCTCTATGGTGGATTGACAGTGCTCACCGGCGTCTACATGCTGTTCTTCCTCGACTCCACTCCCTCTCGAGCCAGGTGGCTGACTGAAGATGAAAAGGTCATTGCACTTGAGCGACTACGCAGCACCAAAGTCGGATCAGAGGTCTGGGCCTTCAACGGCACGCAGCTTCGTGAAGCCTTTACCGATCCCCGACTCTACCTGATCTTCCTGCTCCTGGTTGCTACCGGTCTACCGAACGGTGGTCTGACAGCATTCGGACCGACAATCATCCAGGTATGTATAGATAGGCATCGGCCTCGTTGAAACCGCTGACGGATCGCGTTCGCAGGGTTTCGGCTTCAAGACGTCTCAGACGACTTTGCTCGCCATGGTTCCTGGCGCTTTCGAGACCATGATCATCCCGCTTTTCATCCTTTTTGCCAGAAAGATCACGCGAGGCGTTTCAGGCATAATCGCCTGTGTGATTGGTGTTGTCGGCAGTATCCGTCAGTCGATCATGAGCAGTGAGATGTGCAATATAGCGCTGACTTACATCTCTTAGTGATGCTCACCATCCCATCTCACGCTTATGGCGCAAGATACGTCGGTTACGTCTTGACGTTGCAGTACCCCATCTGCATCATCTTCGTCATCACGTATATCACCAGTGGTGTTAGCGGCACGACCAAGAAGTTCGCTTTCAACTGCTTCTATCAAGCCGGATACGCCGTAGGAAACATGTAAGTTTTGAAAGTGTTGTGATGGATACACGTCTGACATACGCTACTCGTATCAGCATTGGCCCTCAGACGTACAGAGGCAAGGATGCGCCCAACTACTACACCGCCAAATACGTCATGCTCGCGTTTATCCTGGTGTCAGGGCTGCTCATCGGCTCGATCGAGCTCATCCATTATCGATGGAACAAAAGCAGGGACGCGCAAGCGGCCGCAGACGAGAAGAATGGAGTTGTGCATCCGGTCGTCGAAAATGAAGAGTTCATGGACCGCACCGACTTCCAGCAACGTCTGTTCAGGTGAGCCATCCATACGCCATAGATTAGGTGATTAGCGCACTGAGACATCTCACAGGTACCCATTGTGATCGCGACCTCTGAGATGCCTGTGAAACGTGAGGTCGATCGCAAGTCCTTGTGAATGCGTAAACAAAAACGAGTGTCTCGATTGTGCGCGGAGAGCGCGTATATTATTGTGATTATAGCGGTGTTTAGGAATATGTCAGGATACCCCTGGTCACGCAGCTGAATGTACTGCAGTGTCAAGACCGAGCTGTCCAAGCGCTTGCCACTAGAGTCGAGCAGCAGTCACGTTGAGAGAGCGTAGTTTGTCTGCAAGGGATACAGAAATTGCGCAAGGATTCGCACCGGTTCTCGAACTGACACCCTGTCATCAACGGTCGGAGTTCATGAAAATGTATGAATCGAAAATGTAGCAGTATAGGGAAGGATGTCCATTGATTGCAGCGGTCCCACCGTACGTCTTCTCTGTAGAGGTTCTAGCCTAGCGTGAACATCACTTCAAAGCCTCAAGCTTCCTCCGCGCATCGAAATTGCGCTCCATGGCCTTCTCGATGTACTGGTTGGCAGTCATTGGAGGGCTTCATGCCAATCCTAGTCAGCGGATAGGAATACGTGTGCGCTGTCGGGCCGACTTACTATTTGCCAAGTGGTCCTTGGATCATGCTCTCCTCTGATGCTTGATTGAAGTAGGCAATACTGTAGCGCGCCGGCTGAACTCCAGGTTTCGCAATCACTCGATGGTAATTGCTCTTCAGCCTATCATCACTCCATGCCACTGATCAGATGATCAGCCACTCGTTCCGTCACTGCATATCGCGTCGCTCACTCAGCATGTCACCTATGTTGCATACGATGGTACCGGTCTTCGGAGGTACAGGGCTCCATGTATCGCCAGTTGCGTATGCTACATGGGCGCTTAGTTGTGAAGAGTATAATGTAGAAGGTGTTATGCTTACAATTGGACGCCTCTCGACCGGGACATAGCTGGAGACCGTCCTCGCCGTCTCTTTGGAACAACAATGTCAAGACACCGATATCGGTGTGCGATCCTGCACGCCAATAGCCCTCTTTCGTAGACGAGGAAGGGAGATAATGCAGTAGTCGAAGAGAACTGAGCGATGTCTTGTCGTCCAGCTCGTGCTCTTTGACGAAATGATCGGGTGTAAAGCCAAGCTCAATGGCGAAGAGTCGGACTGGATGAGCTATGTTAGCGAGCTGCAGAGTCTAGTATGACAGGAGCCCTACGCAATCTCATAGCGATATCATGGCACATATGTATGAATTCGCTGGTCTTCTCTTTCCACTGAGGCTAGGTCAGCAAAAGCTGGACGACTTCCCGTCTGTCAGTCGGCTCACATCATCGCTCAAGCCCTGTTTGGGCCAATCGCTCTCACGCCCCCGGTACTGAAGCCAGAGAGACTCTTTCTGATCAGCGGTCCCCGTTGAAGGCCGGATCTGATCCATGAACTCCCAGCCGCTTGCGTCGAACAACGATCAGCACTACCTTTGTCATGGATCGTGGAAGACCCACGTGTTGGTCTTCAGCTTGTGCGGCGTCTGCGCCTTGGCGTCCATCTCAAGGTCGAAGAAAGCCTTAGATAAAGCGAATTGCTCTTCTATGCGCTCTTTGCTGAGGCCGTGGTCGACCAACGTGAAGAAACCAGCGTTCTCGGCGGCGTCAACGAGCTGCCGGCGAATCTCATCCTCACGATTGTCGAAGTCTGCATAAGGGGTCAGAAATTACCAAGCTCGCCACTAGCCTATCTGCGCACCTGATAAAGAGATGACCGGAATCGCACGTTCAATCAAGACTGTCATGGCGGAGGCTGATCCAGATGTAGAAACAGAGCATAGTGTCTCGCACTCGGCGATTCTTATGGTGCATCCAGATAATCTTTTGATGCTTTCACCGTCAGTACTCGGTAAAAGCGATGATAGCACTACCGATGCGTACAAGGCGGCAAACAGCACTTATAGTGGGGCGGAAACAGCTGCGCAGAAGACGCGGACAACTTGCGGAAAAAGGGCAATGGTCACAGATCTTTCAGCGACAGTCGTCTATGGACTAGCCTACATTGGGGCCTTCTTGATGCCCCACTTGACCACCACCGACACCTTAGAGCAAGTATGACTGACTTCAACATGACCCTTTCCGCTTTTACCCTGCTTCTCGTGGGCTTGCACCGCAGCTGCTTTTGCTCGCCGCGATAAGCGAGGCAAGTGATAACTAACAGGTCTACGCACTTCAAATGCCACGTCGTTTAGGAGCGTCAGGTGAATACCAATCTAGCACGTAGAAGATGCACCAATAGGAACCAGAGGTCCAGAGTGCCAGTTGCAGCGCTGTAAGGGTAGAGTTTGTGGTTGAATTGAGGAGAAACCAGAGGTGTTCTTATCTCTAACAAAGGCTATGCCGGGACCGACGGTCGGCTTTTACCGAAGACGCATCTTCAGTACACGGAGCTCTTCCGCGCTGTTTGCCGATCTGACGAGCGGTGAAGATCGATATCGATATCAAACATGCAGCTGCTTTTCATATGCACTAAGAGACCAAGACAAAGTGAGCATATTATTCTGCTAGCTTAGCATCGCCTGTAATCCCCTCAAGTCACCATGTCGACGACAAGCTTCGAAGGTCCCATGTACTACGACGCGACGTCGGAAAACGAGAAAGAAGTCCCCCTACCGTCGGCTCCCAGGATCACCCTTGCGTCCAATGTCGCAATACAGCCTCCGCTGACACGACGAGGTTATGGACCTCCTCTGATCTTGCTTCTGCCCAATATTCCTGATGCTCCGCCCATTGGCGATGCGACGCCCACTACCGAGCAGATCGATCCTGAGCCTGTGCAAAAATGGGCCGAAGAAGGCTTCGCTATACTGGCTTTATACGCCTCGAAAGGGGTGACAGGGGAATGGTCTTTGGAGCAGGCGATTGAAAAGGGCCTGCCTCAGTTGAAATCGTACGAAGACACCAATGATACCGAGGCTGTGAAAGACAAAGCGGCAATGATAGGTGAGCAGACCGTCCATCGACGGGTATAACGAGGAATCCTAAACACTTGCTTTCCGCAGTATACGACGTCGGTATGCTCCCAGACAACTTTATCGACACTGCTCTGCCCATTCAGACACTCGTGATCTTTGGGACAGAAGGAGAACAGACAGTCAAAACTCACCCTTCTATCCCTACCCTACTCCACATCAACTTTCCTTCGTTCAGCTCGTTACCCCCTTCAGTCCCTGGACCTCATAAAGCTTATGCATACGAGGAGCAACCGAGCCCATTCTTCTGCTTCCCTGGTGGTAAAGAATACGAGCACCATCATGCGAACCACGCTCATGCTCGAAGTTTGTCATGGTTGAAGAAGAGGATGAATGGACCGTGGTTCGACCTGGAAGCGATCTGGGAGGAGCACACAGGTACGTTCGGGCGACAATGGCGCAGACAGCTTGCTTATGTGCGGCTATTACGCTGTGCTCAGGCCACGAGTTCTTCACAAGAAGTGTCGCCAAGACCATGGGCGTGAGTGCCAACCCCCCCTTATCCGTCATTACAAGTGACTGACAATATCACAGACAATGGTTGCGCAGCCCTACGTCAACGTGAGCAAGATCCAACAGCCTTGTGCATCTGCCTTGCTAAATTCACGTAGCATGTACCCACTATCACCGGAGGAGTAGGACGAAGAGACCTGACCGCATTTTACCGCGATCACTTTATCTTGTAAGCGGTTTCCATCCACCAGTCAACGCCTTCGAATTGACAGCATCGTCTCCCTTACAGCTCAAACCCTCGGGACACGTTACAGACGATGGTCTCCCGCTGCGTCGGCATCGATCGGATCGCGGAAGAATTCACTTTCTCCTTCACGCATGATCAGCCGGTGGACTGGCTGCTTCCCGGTGTCCCGCCTACGGGCAAGAAGATCAATATTCCCATGAACGCGTTTGTCAGTATAAGGGGAGATCGACTGTATCACGAGCATATATCATGGTGAGTCACACCTTCATTATAGCTTAAGGAAAGGGGCTGATACTCTCGACAGGGACCAAGCGACCGCGTATCGCCAAGTCGGGCTGTTGCCTACCCATATCCCCTTCCAAAGCGCCGACATGCCCGAACCAAAGTCCTTGCGGTTACCCACGAGCGACGGGACGGATAGTGCCAAGATGCTCGTTGCGGTCGGTGCTGTCAAGAGCAACCAGATGTTTGATTGGGGTCTGGAGAAGTAGAGACCGCGCGTTCTGTACATATACATAGACATTCATGCATTCGTGTACGCGACCTCATACGTTCACAAGAAGATTGCACTATCACATTGTTGCATACAATGGGGCTGAAATACAAGCTCATCGTATCTCCTTGATAGCACCAAGCGCTTGAGCGTTCCACATGCCTACAGCCACCGTGTCCGCTCCGAGGTTCATAAAGTCGAAACCTTGTTCTGCGCGCTGGAGGACTTGTTCCGTTGAGACGCAGAACATACCAGCGTATTTGCCGGCGTCGTGCGCTGCTTTGAGAACGCGGGCGATGGCAGCTTGCACTTCCGGTTCGTTAGGGTGGTTCAGTGGTGAGAGACCCATTGAGCTACAAAGGTCATTTGGACCGACGAAAAGCATGTCTGCGAGAGACGAAGTCATAAGTTCGTGTCCTTAACTCGAGGAGGTTTCCACTTACCGATACCGTCCACTTTAGCAATCTCCTCGCAGTTCTCCAGCCCTTCCTCTGTTTCAATCTGGACAGCCAGGAAAATATTCTTGTTCGCCGTGGCCAGGTAGTCCCCCATGCTTTGCTTGAACAATGCTGGCGCGATAGATGAGCCAGCACCGCGTACACCGTTCAGTGCCGAGTAAGGTGAGTCTGCGATAGATTCTGCGCTAGGTCGTGTAGCTCGAGAAAAGGGGAATCGACAGTATGAGACGAATTTTCGGGCCTCAGCCTGATAGAACGTATTCAGGTGATCAGCAAAGTACTGAGCTAGCCAGTATCAGAAACCCAACATACCGCAGTAGACATCATGGGGCACAAGAGACCATGCGCTAGTAGGGAGTCAGCAGCATACACACCACACTGTCGTTAGCCGAACTCACCGCCGGTGTCCAGAGCCCGCTTGACAATGAAGTTGTCCGGTGCGGGAATGCGGACCATGGGACTACAACCTCCATTTCCGATGGCTGCGACGAGTCGATGCATCTCTCCATCGTCGATATCACCGTGTTCCTATCAGATGTCAGAATAGGCTTTTCCTTGAGAAAGTGTGACTGACCGCATCTACCAAAACGAAGTCGAAGCCCATTGAAGCTAACATCCTCGCCAACGTCGCGCCGGGCAGCTGCATCCAGGAGCCTTGATAGACATGATGGTCAGTGACAGATGAGGTCACGAGCAGTAAGCGGCTCACCAACAACGGGCTTCTTCTTCTCCCCAGGAGCGACATTCTTGGTCCTGGCCAGAAGCTTGTGCAGTCCGAAAAGCTCGGCATCTGTGGTTTTCTTCGTGTCGACAGCGAAGTTTGAGTAAGACATTTTGGTGCAGGTCACTTGGTCGTGTACAGAGCTGCGTGCTTTCAAGTCCTGTAGATGTGCTGTTGTATCAATACGACGACACGTCCAGAAGCTCTCCACAAGCTCAAATCTCGAAAGCAAACTGGCAAGATAAAGACCGAAACAAGAAGCTCGGTCCGACGTGACCGACGGGACGGATCTCCTCCGGCCCATTTTTACTAATATGTTAATTCGCGATAAGAGTTTATCTAGCTTCGATGTATGCTGTGTGCGCGGACGGATCCACTGCGTACTGCATACTACGCCTTGAAGACGATGACTCGCCTGCTATCTGCCGACGGTCGGCTCTACAAGCATCCTTTGCAACACATAGAGCAATCACAAACTTTCCTCTCCTCTCGCTGTACACCACTTCCACTTGACAAAATCCCGCAAGTATCAACACGATGGTGACTGCTGCGAAGACAAACAGGGCTTGTATGCTCTTGAAGCCCAAGACCATCGAGATTCAAGATATCGGCGTACCGCAAATCAGCGCCAACGAGGTCCTGGTCGAGTGCATCACTACCGGTATCTGCGGTAGTGACGTGAGTGCTTTCAGTCTCTATACGTAGGAGTGAAGGAGCTCATAGTCGGCTTCTGTGCACAGGTATCAAACTATACCAAAGGTGGTATCGGAACCGATGTCGTCAAGGCTCCTTTGTGTCTCGGACACGAGACTGCTGGCATTGTTGTCCAAGTCGGAGACGATGTGAAGGGCCTGACTGTTGGTCAGAAGGTCGCAATCGAGCCTGGAATTCCTGTACGTATTGCGGCTCAGCGATCTCATACAGTGAAGAGTATCAGCTGACGCATTGCTACTGCAGTGCCGTCTGTAAGTGATGATGAAGACGAACGTTATTGTTATCTCGATCTCTGACTGACGCTCGACCCAGCTGTGCACACTGCAAGAATGGACGAACCAATCTGTGCTACAACCTCAAGCACTGCTCGCTCCCTCCAACTCACGGCAGTAAGTCCATCACTAGTAATCAGCTTTGAGTGCGCAGCTGATGAGTCTGGCGTGATCCAGGCTTATGTCAGTACTACGCTGCTCAACCCGAGCTGCTGGTTCCGATCCCAGAAGGTATCTCGTGGGAGGAGGCCGGGTCGATCCAGCCTCTTGCGGTCGCGGTGCAACTTGCTCGTCGGGCGGGATTCACTGCTGGACAGACTCTGGCTGTCTTGTGAGTGACCTACTTCTATCCGATCTCGCATCTGTCGTAGAACCAACCTGATTTATAACGTTTAGCGGCTGTGGTCCCCTTGGTCTCCTTGTTATGGCAGTAGCCAAAGCATACGGAATCAGCAAGATCATCGCGTTCGATATATCCGAAACCGTGCGTGCTGGCCAAGCTTCATCACATGGTAATAACACTGATATGATGGATGATCTTCTGCTGTTTAGCGAACGACTTTCGCGAAGAGCTACATTGCCGATTTTGCGGCAGTCTCACCCAAGATGAAGGAGGGTCAGGATATCACCTCGTGGTCGATGGAGATGAAGGAGACGATGCTCAAGGCTGCTGGAATAGACGCGAAGGGCGTCGACATCGTGGTGGAAGCGAGCGGAGCAGAGGCGTGCATGCATGCTGGTATCGAACTGGTGCATACCGGCGGTACTTGTGAGTGCCTCGTCACTGACTCAGAACGAATGCTGTGCTAAAGTCAAGCCACGCTCAGACGTCCAAGCTGGTTTGGGTAAACCCATCACTACCTTCCCAACACTCAAGATCACAGCCAAAGAATTGACCGTTGTCGGTTCGGTCCGTTACACCGGTGACTGCTTCGAAACGGCAATCGGCTTGATAGCGCGAGGAGCAGTTGATTTGAAGCCGCTGATCACCAAGACGTACCCTCTTACGCAGTCCGAAGAGGCCTTTGAAGCCGTGAGAGCAGGAGTAGAAATCAAGGTAATTGTCATGAACCAAGAGTAGCACATTCTCGTACGGTTTCAAATGCATATACAGCAGATGATGCTATCTGAGATCGATCGTAATTCATTGATGCCATGATGACCACTGCGACCAATCTGGCTCAGGAGGACCCGGATTCTGCATTTGGTCGAGTAGAGCGCCAATCTCGTCGCCCAGATCGAACGGTGCAAAGTTGTGGAGCTGCGATACGTCAAACGAGTTGGTTGTCGCTGAGAACAGATCGTCAGTGGAGAACGGTAAGAATCCGTTCATCTCCATATTGAATGGTTCTTGCTGTTGGGGTTCATCGGCGAAAGTCATGTGGGTGATTGGAGGGTCTGCGCGCTTGTGAGCATCGATATGACCAGCCGCAGCGCGTTTGGCTGGTCCAGGACCGGGTTGTGACTCCACTTGATCGTTCTTTCGTTTCTGAACGCGGGTTGGCTGCTCTGATGATGGGAGGGAAACTTGACCATTCGCTTTCCCCGGCGCCGGCCTGATGCAAGCCCCGTCAGCGATTGCGCTGCACAGCAAATACGATCGATGTGAAACCATACCTGTGGGACGACTTTCTCGAAGTCGACGTGGGGCGCGTCTTCTTGCATATGTTCAACAGATCTTGCAGTAAAGCTCCGCAGCGTTTGCTACCGGGCGAAGTATCTTCAAGCTGCGCTAGAAGGTATCGACAGCGAGTGGCTGCAAGCACGAGATGTTCGGGATCTGGCGGATACACGGCGTAAGAGACACACCGTGCAACGATGGAAGCACCGCACTCACCAGGAACGTAGGGTAAGCAGCGCAGCAGAGTGACACCGCTGATGGTGAGATACTGCACACAGAACTGGCAATGATGCGAAGTTGGCAGTAACTGGACAGAGTCCGAAGAGGTGAGTCAAGCGGATCATGGACTAGTTGGCATACCTTCTTGACCTCCTCCCCGACCCTGATACAGCCCAGAGCTGCGGCCATACATCGTTCTAGCGCTTTGAACGTGTGTTCGCGACTGGAGCTATTGAAATCGGGCATAAAGGGTCGATCTAAGAGGAGAAACAGGTGATATGGTCAGTCAATAGCAGACATGCCTCAATGGCAATACCCACGGAGGTTGAGTGTGCATGCGTAGAGGGTGAAATGGCCCATGAGGCACAAAGCAAACATAGTCGGCCGTTCGGGGTTGTTCGCGGCGAATTTGACCTATGCAGAGTAGCAAGTGTGAGCTGCTTTGATCTTCGGCAGAGGTATATCAGAGTGGATACGTACTGGAGCAGGTAGCGTCTCGCTCCACGCGTCCAGCATGGCGTCTAGCTTATCTATCGTTTCTCTAACTACAGGATTATCCGCCATGTTATCGTACGTTTCCAGGAAACCGATGTTGTGTGCTATCCGCTCTATCTGTCCAGCGATAATTGTGATTTTCATGAGACTGGTTATCCCAGTCATCGGGTTGTCGCCAGGTCGCTCCACCTCTGCACATGGTTCTTGGCAACACAGTTTGTCGGACGCTGCGAAGCCCAAGGCTAGATTAGATCTTGCGATTGGAGCAAGACGAAAAGGTGTTCTTACGAAGTTCTACATCACTACGGCCAGAGTCAGCTTCAAGTGTACGTCTTACACTCGCGTGAGACTCACCAGTCATCATCGTTGATCCCGCTTGGTCTGCCGAGACTGACGGAAAGTATCTTGTCAAGACTATAGACACCCCACCACACTCGTCTTCTGTACTCTTTCGCAGCCGCTGATATAGTCGCTTTATTTGGTGATCGATGCAGGCCGAGATCTTGTGCGCCGCGAAGTGCTTGACCTGCGAGTACCCAAGCCTGTGACAAAGCTGAAGATGGGATCAGCGGGTGCTGCGGGATCTTCCAGAGTATTGAGTGCACGAAAGAGTCTCACTGTTCCATCCAGCTAGACAGGAAGAAAGTAGTGCCATGCAAATGACGCTATATGGGTTGTTCTCTGTCAGAAAGACCAAGAAAGATTGCGGGAGAGTACGCACTGCTCAATTGTCATCATCCTAAACCCAGTCCAGTACATGTACAGAGCCTTTTCGTAGAATTCCAGGCCGATATATTCCTCTGCAAATACCGTCAGCTTGTCGCTGAAGGCAATGACCGAGGACAGTCGCCTTGGTCAAAAGCGTCAGAACTCACTCGGACTGCTGAACTCGATCTCGGTACGTTCTTCGAAGACCGTCTTGGTCAAGCTAGCTGCAGAAGCATACACCGCAAATAGAACACAGAGGAAGCGCGAGTTGGTGCTGGGCTGACCGCTTTGGAGTTTGGCCATTGTTTCGGCATAGTTGCTGAGAAAGCTAGGTTTGTCGATGATGGGGAAGCTAGGATAGCAAGTGACGACTGAGCTCTTTCTTCTCGAGACGAGTAAGTGCTCAATCAAGGCTGCCTGCTCACGTGTGATGGATCTTCTCGAAATACACATGTACCAATGTATCGCTGATGATAGTTGGTGGGTAAACCAGCGTCTCCGGGGCTGGTAGGCCACTCAATGGCCGATACGAGACATTGGGCCGGAAATACAGGTGATCCACCGTCGGACCACTTGCCGGAGGGAGTTCGGACTGGTTGTAAGCAGGTGTATGAGCTTGGCGGATGGAATCGACTGCCTCGGCGAGAACGAATGTTGAAGCGCCTCCAAGATACCTGCTGATCGTCAGCGTTCCCAGCTAACCGAGGATCAACATACACTCACCGCATGTTACCCGAAGAGTCCTGAGCATAGTGCCCGGCCAGACGATCGGCCCAAGCCGTACTCCGCTGCTGCACTCCATCGCGCTGCCCTTCCCCTCCCCCTTCGCGACTTCTTTGCGGCGACACGTCCTCCGTTTCGGTGTCCTCGACAGCAGTCGTAGACTCTATGCCTTGGCCTGCATATTCGATCTCCGGCGAGACGCTGTGGTCTTGAGGTGCTGGCGAGCCGACTGCCGGTAGGAACCCATAGTCATGGAGATCGTCTTGAGTGAGCGGCGCCGAAGGACCTGCCTGCTCCTCGACCGGTAAGAGAGCTGTTTGCACAGCACTCGCAGCAAGAGATGGCACAATGGAGCTAGCTATTCATTGCGCTGAGTCAGCAGCGCTTCTTATCTAAGAGACTGTTAATGCTCACTTGAAGGTAGACTGTTGGCAGACGGCCCAGCTTGGCTGGCTCGCGAGAACCACGCATGCGTCGTTTCGATTAGAGGTATGAGCCGGTCCAGACTGCTCTCTAAGCGATCCAGTCGAGTTTGCGTATCATTATCGCGTTGCCGAGCGAGAGCAGCGTGATCCTCGGTACGTGTGACTGGGTCGCACAAGGTCAGCATGAGTCGACATATTCTGGAAAAGTGGAAAAGTTGGACATACAGGAGCATTCCTTCTGGTTGGTGGTGCAAAAGTTGCAAGGTTCCTATACGGCCGGTCAGGAAGCGATGAGCGATGGACATTGGAGGAAGGTGAGCTCTGCCTAGCGAAGATGATAGCCAACATACCTGCCCATCACACCGAATCTACCATGACACAAGCCGATTTAGATTAGTGACTGACCCAGCAGAAATGCGTTGCCGCAATCAAAACCGCAGACTGACCTTTCGTCGCCGGCAGACTTCACATGCCCTCCATACTCTTGGACGAGTGGGCTTGCCTCTACGAATGGAGTCTGTGATGAGCAATCTATGAAAAGAATGACCAGGTTCAACTCACTTTGACGCCGAGGTCTCTTTCGCTGGGGACACCGAGCGATTGGGCTCTTGTGACGGCGGTAATGAGGCCATCGGTGGTCGTGTTGGCCTTACAGCTCATGTACACGAGGTCGCACTTGGTGAGGGAACGCAAAGGGCTATGATACAAGATAGAGGACCTGACAGACCGATGTAGGGTGTGAGAGAATAAGCATGGATGCAATTAACGGTAGCAAGGCGCTGTAAACAGAGTAATGCATTCTCTTATCTATCAATCTATCAATGCTACGGTCCAACCAAATCTGCTAATACAACTACCGAGTTACGTTTCCTTCAAACTGGCCGATTTGGCATCTCGCGCAGCGCGTTTTGCTCCTAGTTGATACGTTGTGCTAGTCACGACTCCGTTCCAGCCCTGTCCATCGTCCTCGACTCCCATATCTGCGAGTTTTATGCATCACAGGGGCTTGATCAGACTAACAACTCTCTTGTTGGCATAGGATGTAAGGAAAACTCACCCCAGCATAATCGCGAACAATACTCGATCCACATGGCTCCCAGCCACTGACCCAGACGACCGTGACTGGGGCCAAAGAGCCGTTGTGCCCAGACTGTCTGCGTGGATATCTCCTGTTGAGCTTTTGCTCGACTTGGTAACCGTGGTAAGAGGTCAAGAAGGTAATCGGTGATCCAGTGAGCCTGGCAAATGAACAGAACATGATTGGCTGCGATTGACACCGTTTAGCAGTGGCGCTGACATCTGAGACGGGTCCCGGATGCTATGACCTACCTTTGCAAGTGGGAACTCCTGCAAATGCGATATCACGGTCGTAAAGCGAGTCAAGAGGTACCATCAACCGGTACAGCCGATAAGGCGCGTATGACGGAGGCTTGTCCGCGCCGAACCGTGCAGAAAAGCCAGGCAAACCCCATGCGGATGGCAATAGCCGCATCGTTCGCAGATTCCTCAAAATGGATCTCAGACTCAGTCTATCCATCTGGATGTACTCTCGCTCTCGCTCGGGAAGGTGATCGGTATACCGCACAGGCAGGCCTAAAGCGTCCAATTGCTTTTCGTCAAAGAAGGAATACTCGCCCGTCGACCAGCCAGAACCGAAGATAACAGCCGTAGCGAATACGCTGCTCTCGGTGGTTCCGTCGCGAATCGTGAGCTTATATCCTTCCTCGCCATTGTCAGAGGTGCGTTCCATGTCTGCGACCGCGCCTTTTACGATCTTGATCTTTTCGGACTGCACCAGCTGCGCAAACCTGAACGGCAATGTCAATAATCTGCTTTTCCGCATGAACAACTGGACGAGAGATCGAGACTCACTTTTCAGGCCCCGGGAAGATTGAAGACTCAGACCACATGAGACCGATCTTGGGAATCATGGGGGACAGTAAAGGGTGACTCCACTGGCCCCAGCGGGAGTAACCGGCGATGGACTTTGCGATGAATTTGCTATGTAACAGGCTAGACAGCCATGACGAATGAACGAGCCATCGATACACAGTTGCGTACACACCCCCGCTTGCTGCTCGACCACTGACCACATCGGAGGGATACGGCACTCCCATGGCTCTCTCTCTGGTGCCGACCATCGCGACGGCGTCGGCGGGACCGGCTGGAGTCGTGATTGCCGCTGGTGCAAGATAGGGCGGATTGCGAAGGACGAGTGTAACATCGTGTCCTAGCGTTGAGAACCGTTCTGACGCGTCCAGGGCGCTCTTGGACGCGCCAATGACTACTACTCGTCGTTTAACCGAGGTTAATGCGTTTTGCACTGTCGAATCGGACAAATGGGAAGTGTGGATGGCTAAAGGAGCAGACATGCTCGCCTCCGGAACTGGCTGTCGAGTTGACTGAATGAAAGGTGTCGCGAAAGAGGGTATTGCTGGACGAGAGAAGGCGCCAGTAGCTACGACAATCTTGTCGAATGCCGTGCTGTCGGTCTCTGCCGATTTTGATGATACGGCACGATGCTCTACTATCCAACCTCCCTCCAGCTCCCGGTCGACCTTTACCACCTCTGTTTCGTAATGCACTCTTGCACCGAGCTGCTTGACCTGCCGCTCGACTTGATCCATAACTCTGATCATCCCTTTGCCCGTAGCTCGAAATCCCCCAGGCCCTGCGCCGACAGAAGGGTCGGACTTGAAGATTTGCTCGCCAGACCCATCATCATCGAATAACATCTGCTTCCAGGAGTTATTGGTCATGAGTCCCTCGTACACGCTGTCCCGGGACCTGTTGGCGGTATCAGCCGTCCGTCAGACTCAATGCTTAATAACGAGGCGAAGCCCACCATGTTCCGCCGGGCGAGCTGTTCTTGTCGTATATGTCAACGGTGACATCTCTGCCGATACGCTGCGCTGTCTTGAGGATATGATACGCGACGCCCAGACCACTGATACCACCTCCGATGATACCGACGTTCAGCGGACTCTTCTCGTTGTCCATTGTATTGGTATTGGTTGATGTTTGACCCAAAAGTTGAGGAGACAACAATCCGGCAGATCTACCGCTTATCATTCTAGCATGATATCACATCAACCACATGTCATCTTGCTCTATTGACACTGCGGGCGGATCACCCGGACGGACAGCGGTGACAGCGGTGAGATAAACCAAATTTCACGGATCGGAACCCGGTGCTAATAGAATGACACGGGCTGATTGTAAAATCACAGCGCGATTCCTATTTTCAAGCAGGATATTACTGTAGTTTGAAATATACATTACAATCCTTCGAATTACAATCCTTCGAAAATATATATTACTATCTTGTAAGGAAAACGCTTTATATAATACTAATGCGCTTCCCGTTGATAAGGCAATATCACCATCGTTAAGCCGATATCCCTGTCATCAGGGCAATATCCCTGTCGTCAGCATGACGCGGAATCTCTTGCTATCCCTACTTTGTTCCCATACTCTTGGTACAAGTTCACATAGACTCCTGCGTTGTCCTGCAGTCATTCGGTACTTCTTCGAGTGATCCGAGACCCGCCGAACGGCCTCGAACAGATTCCGTTGCAGGTGCAAAATCGTTCGAATCTCATTCGCGAATCGGATATATCGGTAGCTATGTTTTTGCAATACCAATCCTTATCTCCTCCGTCACGGAAAGGGCCGAGTTGCGTTCGGCGCACGCGTTTGCCACACGTACGCTTTCGGGACCGAGGCGTCCCAAAAAAGATACCTGTTATGGCATGCTTATCATCGCTTCCGAGTCCCGTCCGCATGGGACATGCATGCTTATCTCGTACTCACTTTGGCTAGTTCAGAGACAACTGATCTGCAGTAGCCTCATTATTACATATATCAGGAGCTCGAGACTGATGCTGTTGTCCGAAAGCACCCGCATCCACACCGACTCTCTGCTCCGTGATAGCAGATAGCACACGCTGGCCCGAACTTCTCCGCGGTATATCCCACAAAAGATGAGTTACACTCCAGAGGCCGCAGCCTCAGAGGAGAAGACAGATGCCATCTACGGTCATCACGTCCTGGACACCGAACTGGAAAGCCCATTCATCGACCCTGTGGCCGAGAAGAAGCTGCTCCGAAAGATCGACTTCACTGTGCTTCCATTAGGTAAGTCGCGTCTATAGCGTCTATGCAGGACGAGCCATCCTGACTACGATTCATGACAACTTTTTAGTAACTCTTGTGTACTGGGTATCTTTCCTTGACCGGTCTAATATCAGCAATGCCAAAGCGGCCGGCCTGGTCGCCAGTCTCAAGCTTGGGACGTACGACTTCAACATCGGTGCATGTTTGTATTATGTCGTTTACTTGATCTGCGAGCCTTTTGCGGGGTTGCTCATCAAGAAATATGGATTCATCCTTGTGCCCATTTCGTGAGTCGGCACTCGGAACAACGGTCAAGACAGCTAGGATCCTTGTTTGACCCTGCATACCACTCAGTATCTTCGCATTCAGCTCCATCACTCTGGGCACCACGTGGATTCAGAACAAGCATCAATTTTTCGCTGTAAGATGCCTTCTGGGCATCGTGGAGGCCTTCACCATGCCCGGCTTGAGCTACATGCTATCAAGGGTGAGTGTTCCCCACGGCGTCCGCCTCTGCACGCGTTGACAGTCGCAGTACTACCGCCGAAATGAGCTTGCTGTCCGATTTGGTATCTTCATGTTGGTCGCAGCAGGCTTTTCTCAAGCTTGTAAGTTCATTCGCTTAGTGCAAGCGAGTGCAAGCTGACGCGTCCTATCAAAGTCGGCGGTATCATCAGCGGTGCTTTAGTCAAGCTCGGCAGTATCGGCTCGGTCAAATCGTGGCGTCTCATCTTCCTTGTGGAGGGGATCATCACACTATGCGTGGCAGTGGTGCTTTTGATTTTCTTCCCGAGCGATTCGACGACCACCAGGCTTTTCAACGCCGAAGAGAAGGAGCTGGCTGCGGCGCGCCTGATCGCCGACTCGCCTCCTGGCACGGACCAGAAGGAGCCGATCAACTGGCCTTCAATCAAGCAGTCATTCGCGAACCTTAACATGGCAGCGTATTGTTTCATGTACATTACCAGTAAGTCGCATTATCTCCTTGCCCCGCCTAGACTAATGGATACCCGGGTAGACTCGATGACCGTGCAGGGACTCGGCATTTTCACGACCAGTATTCTGCAGATCATCTATCCAAAAGCTACTACTGTACACATTCAATACCTCTCGGTCGGACCTCAAGCGTGAGTACACTTGACCATCATCATCAATAGATTGAAGTTTACGGATTATTGATTGTTCACCTGCAGTGTCGGCGCAGTCATTGGTATTATCGGATGTTGGGTTGCTGGACGGTATCGACGTCAAGGCTATGGGGTCTTGTTCGGCGCTTGCTTGACTCTGATCGCATGTGAGTGTGCCTCAAAAGGCTATCTGTTGGCGCTCAGCTCACGGCTCGGTCGCAGATATTATCCTGATTGCCACGCCGCACACGGGGGCTACATACGCGAATGTGAGGTTCTTCGCCCTATTCATCGGGACAGGCGGCGGCTACCTCTACGGACCCTGCATCTTGGGCTGGGCAATGTCCAACGCATCACCGGACACCATGAGATCACTTACGGGTGCTCTGGTCACCGGTGTCGGATCCCTGGGCTCGATCGCTGCCACTTGGTCCTATATCTCGACCGACGCTGCGACGGGGTACCGAATTGGTAACGCTCTCAACATTGCGATGGCCGTGACAGTCCTCATCGTCTGTACTGGGTTAGTCTCCTATCAGAAAAGGGAAAACGCCCTTCGGGAGAGAGGCGGACGCGACTACCGAATGCAAGAGCCCAACCCGGAGCTACTCGGCCGTCATCACCCTGCGTATAGGTATAAGAGTAAGTAATGACCCTTGTCCATCTTGTACGTTCTGGTTCCGCTGAGCTGACCATTTCCCACAGTCTAATCTTAAGGGTGAATACCTCCGGTCAGAAGATTATGGTATAGAAGGCGGAAAAGTCATGATTCAGACGTTGTAGACTGTCTCTGTTCCTCTCTGTTACTCGACATGAATATGCAGATGTTGTTGCCCCTCCATAACGTGACTTATGATGCATAAATCAAGACATGCATTGTGCAATCAGATTTCACTGGGCTCGCTGATACCGCCACTGTGTTATGTAATCTTGAGGATAACGTAGATGTATCGGTTATCCCGAATGTCGAACGTGTAAGAGAGATCAACAATTCCTTCTTCTTGTGAATGCTACCGCTCATCGATGTTCTTGAAAGCATGTCGCCTACTCCAGCACAAGCAAAAGCCAAGCTCAACAAGGCTTGTGCACTGTGCAGAAGGCATAAGGTGAGTTTACAATGATCGGTGAAGTAGCTAACGAGCAGGTAAAATGTGTAGGTGGGATCCCGTGCAGGCGTTGCACGGAAGCTTCGTGAGTTTCGCTCCTCTTTCATATGCTAAGCGTTCTCACGACTTCCTCGCAGAACCGAGTGCATTTCTCAGACCTCCATGTCAATACCTTTGTCAGAGCGAATGTCACATGTGGAGAAGGAGCTTGCTGCCGTGCGCCAGTTACTCGATTCCACACGACGCGAGCTAGTCCTTACGAAGGAGGTCGAGGACGAAGAGACTTCTCCCACACACATATTGCCCCAACTACTTTCACCCGAGCTAGACACGCAAGAAGATCGTCAGGAGCTATCAGACTCTTTCGATGTCGAGGAAGAAGCTATCAGCGCGGAAGACTTGATTCATATCGAAAGCATCCGCCAAAGCAAACGCAGGAGGGGTGTGGAAATAGAGCCGACAGGGAAGCGAGCAAAGGCCAGGCGGTCATTGTCAGATGGAGGGGAGCGCATGAACAGAAGTCTGGAAAAGGTCGCGTACGAGATGTGAGTCTGGTCACAAGCTGCTTTGCTTACCAAAAGCTTTGAGAAGCGGTGTACGGCTATCATTTCGTTCATTGATAGTCGTAGACCCCTCGACTATGATTCAATGCGAAGCGGCGACTCTTTATTTTACTGTGAGTACCTTGACTCAAAAAATAGCTGACAAAGCAGGGGCTATCGTCGCAATGGGCTCTCGAGAGGCGGATGAGCTTGCTTTCATACACAAAAAGGCGAAACACATCGCGGTCACAATGGCAAGAGAGACGCTCTTTGGTCGACGTCCAACAATGGACGATATCAAGGGGTTGATAGTGATGTGGACATGGTTGAGCGACATGCTGTCCCCCGGTCATGTCGTCTCCACCGCACTGGAGCTAGGTCTCAGGAACACGTGCACTCGTTTACATAAGGCTTGGCAGAGGGACAAGGCGGCATTTGCGGAGCATGAAAAGCTGAAAGACGCATTGCGAGTGTATGGCGCGCTTTACGTCATGGATACTTTGTAAGTACTGAAGATTGAGCAGAGCTGAGCCTGCAGAACCAGTGCCGTTTCCGGACTACCTCAACTCCTGCAGTCTCCGGGGATCGTGGCCCAATGTAGCTTCCTTATCAGTGCTCCAGAACATGCCCTGTCCGACCTCCGCACCGTAGCTCAAGTCGAGGCCGTCGATATCATGAGTAAGTGTCCTTGGCAAATCGTCCGACTAACCCCAACGCAGGTCAGGCTCGCACAGCTATGATTGGAGAAGGCAACGAAATCAGCAAGGAGGGATTGAGTCAAACCGTCACCACCTGTAATTTCCGCTTGGATGATTGGTACACGCGTTGGTACCGATATCTCACAGGGGTATCACCTGAGCGTTACAAAAGTGAGTAAGAGCGGAGATGACAGAGTTGACAAACGATGTTCTAGGCACACAGAGAGAAACCATCGGCTGTCAGAGATTCGAAAAGAGTCTACAGTACATCCATCTGGTGATGAAGTTCACTATACACTGCGTTCCTCTGAGTGGTGGGTGACCACATCATGAAGCCGAGCTGAACACTATAGGTGTCATGTCAGTTTCGGACTTGACACCCGAGAGACGAAAGTTCTGCTGGGAAGCGGCAGAGATCGCAAGAAGACTGGCCCGCTTTGTCAAGCGGCTGTATCAGCCTCCGCTGATCATCTACACGAGCCAAGTCACTCAGCTGCAGCTCACGCAAGCGGCGATATTCCTCATTCGGTGGGTACACATCCAGCGGGAAGGAGTTGACATGCAGCGTGACGCGGCTTGTCCCGGGCACATACGATCAGGAGGAGATCATGGAAGAGGTCCGGGGGCTGGCGGAGACTCTGTGAGTATGGTGTCTAACGCAATTTGCTCATTCGCAAAAGCTCTCACGTATCAGGCAAATACCATTCGGATTGGATTTACAGCATAATGAACCAGTCAGCTTCCAACCGCATTACGGTGCCTCCTGAAGGAACCGAAACAGTCCTGTTCGATACCAATATGTGGCCTGATCTGTCCTCGCTCTTCAACGATGGCTTGGGCCAAATGAACGACGATTTGTTTGCCTTTACCTCTTACACCAACGCGTCGAGCAACAGCGAAAATCAATCTTGGAGTCTTGGGGCTTGATGCGGCATCTACATTGGCTGGTGCCGTTGTACGCATGCACAGGTGCATCATCTTATCTATCGCGGTGCTATCTATCTTAACTATGTCGGTTCCATCATACTCTCACTGCCTCTGCAATCTCTGCGCATCGATCCCACCGATCATCATCGATCGGACCTATCTGAGCCGAGGCTTTCAGCGCTCTCTGCTTCCGTGAGGAGGCTGGTATACCCTCTGGTCCCCACCATAAGCGGGCCGCGTTATCGATACGACCATCGAAGAAGTCGTTCATGGGTCGTAACCATTCCTGAGCCACTTTGCAATCCTCTTCTTCGAAGCCGTACCGTTTCGAATACCACCCTACGACGTCATCAGTACTGTATATCAGAGCTCACATATCTTTGACACTCACAAGCCCAGGTATCATCCGAGTGGGTGACCTGCCCTCTACATGATCAGTGATACTGCACCCATGACCTAGTACTCACTTGAACAGTCCTATCCGATCAGTCCCTTTCGGTCGCCAACTCAACCTATAGCGGAGAATACGGTCCATTCCCACGCCATTGTCGAAGAGCGTTTGCACAAGACCTCTCGTTGGGACGTACACCTGCCCGTCGGCTACCATCTTACCGTACAAAGCATGAAGCTCGGTCAAGTCGTCCGGCGTGGACCCATTGATTGCGGTCGATGCGCCGTACATGGTCTCGATCTTTGCGACTTGGGAGGCGCGGTAGTAGTTGTTAAGCTGGATGGAAAGCGCCGAGAGCGACTCGGGAGGATTGGTGATGCCATACAATAGCTCCTGTAACGCGGTCAGTAATGAGAGGCATTAGGCAACCGCAACCAACCTCCTTGTCCACCTCGCCGATGATGAGTGCCATATCCCTCTGCTTGAACTTGGCTGCGAAGTCGCCGTCCCGTATTCTCTCCATTGTCTGATGATGCACAAATACTCCGTCAGATACAGCACGGAAGGTATGAATTTGCCTGCACCCCTTGTCAGCTAATTCAATATCATAATGACGTACAGCTTCATGATGATCGCCGACAAATCATCCGCAGACACTGCTCGCAGACGAGCCATCTTCTCAGGAGCAGCTAGTGAGAGAGGTATGCCACATGCCTCGAGAAGACCATCGAACGCTGCCTGGCTTTCGGCCACGGATTTGGGTTGCGCAGGGATGGCGTTAGAGTACATAATCACTCGCTTGATTAGCGGCTTGACGGGGAAGTTGAACTCGTGGCACAGCTGGAATTGTGTCGAGTATGCCCCTGCGCTAGGTCCTCCCAAAGTGATATTGTCCGGATTGCCCCCGAAATGATGTATGTTCCCAGCAGTCCACTCTAAGCCAAGACGTTGACTATCTCATCAGTGACGCCCTCCGATTCGGCACCTACTCCATGAAACCGAAGTTTCCAACGCAGCCGTCTGGGTTCTCCTGCTGTATCTCCTTCGAAGCCAGGAATCCCTGCGAGCAATTGTGAGTTCCGAGCATCTCGACCCAGCTGTCCACTCACAAAGAGACTCAGCCGATAGGCGACGGCAACGATAACCACCTGAAATCAGCTATGTACAGTCGTTCTTCCAACCCACCTTGACCTCTGCTTCATCTACGAGATCCGCGCCGTTGTTCTTGTCTGTCATAGCTGGATTTCCTATCTGTAACCAGCCTCCGTGGAGGTAGACGTAGACGGGCCAGCCTCCTTCGGGTGGCTCCCCAGCTGGTGTCCAAACGTTTACTGTGAGGGCATCTTCGCTGACTGTTCGACCGCTAACCCATGTAGGGAAGACTTGGCCAGATGGACTGATTGAAGTAAGTGATCAAAATCTCTTGGGCAACACTCACGTTGTGATGTGGTAGGTCGGTTGAGCCGTAATGTTCCCAAAGTTGGCTGCGCTCACGTTCTCCCAGCTGAAGTCTTCAGGTAATGCTTGAGGAGGCCGCCATCGACGCTCTCCAACCGGCGGGTGAGCGTATGGGATTTGCAGGAATCGACGACACTTGACGTGGCCATCTGCAGCGACTATCGAGGCTCCGCGCAGCTTGCCGTGAGGGCCGGCGTCAATCGCATATGGCGTGTCTGACATCAGTTTCTGCTAGCCATTTTAGCGGACTCACTCGTCTCCCCGACGTCGAGACCCTGGAATGACTATAAATATTGGTAGTCAGCCACGGTCGTCTCGTCTATCACCTACCATTGTGTTCTGTATAGGGTATGACAAAAGAGTTCACAAATGATCTCGAAGATAGACTCGTCACCAAAACATAGATCTGAGCTATGGACAACCCTAGTATCATCCGATATCTGCCCACTGGAATCGGTCAAATCCGCGCGGCGCAGGCAGTTTCTGCTCGCACAATCGGAGCCGACGGGCCGATCAGTGTAACTCTGTCAAACGGACCGACGGTGTACGCCGGACAACTTCCAAATTGATGCTGCCTATCCCGACACCACCCATAATGATACATATATAAGCGGCTTGGCAGCCACTAGTCGCTGTGTCTAGCATCCCAGTCCCGCTTGCAACCTGTACTCGATTATGTCAAGTGCTGTCGAAAACCATAAAGGGGTAGGAGCGGACGATGAGAAGGTACTCGGCATTCGCGAGCCTGTTATCGACGAGATCGACATCGATGACACAGCTGTCGATATTGTTCGGGCGTCAGAGGGCGAGTTCACCGAAGAACAATATCGCCGCATCTTGCGCAAGGCCGACTGGGTTCTGCTGCCCTTGATGTGGTTGAGTGTGAGTAGTATCTGAAGCGGGTGTTGTGCTCCATCCTGATTCAGCCCGTTCAGTATGGTCTCCAACAAGCGGACAAGAAGGCAACGTCTACTCAGGCGACATTTGGACTGAAAAAGGACACCGGTCTAGTAGGACAAGAATACGCTTGGCTCTCAACAATGTTCTACCTCGCGTACCTCTGCGGAGAAGCACCGGGCAACTTTCTGCTCCAGCGCTTACCCGTCGGCAGAACCCTCGGCACATTCATGTTCTTCTGGGGCCTTATCGTCTTATGTATCGCGTTCTGCAAGAACTTTACCCAACTCATGGTCCTTCGTACTCTGCAAGGATTTGCCGAGTGCACCATCTCGCCGTCTTTCCTTCTCATTACCGGCGCGTGGTACCGTCAATCCGAGCACGCTCATCGAGCTATCGTATGGGGTACTGCAAATGCAGGCTTCGACATCATTTCCGGCCTGATCTGCTATGCCATTGGCACTGCGGCGCAGGGCGCTGGCGATCTTAACAAGTCCTGGAAGGTGAGTCGCGCTGCGCTCACGATCTCGAGATATGGGGAAGCTGACATTCGTCTGTGTGCAGTACATCAGTTATTTCCTCGGTGGTCTCACCATGGTCGTTTCCGTTCCTGTCTTCTTCATCCTTGGTACCCCTAGCGAAGCAAAATGGCTGACCGAGGAGGAACGACGCATCGCGATTGCCCGTGTGGTCGCGAATCAGACCGGCTCCGACGCCCACGTTCGTCGAAAGATCAACTGGACTCACGTCAGGGAGGCTTTCATCGATCCGCAGACCTACTTCCTCTGGTTCGCCGTCTTTGTCGGATCTTTACCCAATGGTGGTACAACGACTTTCGTCAACATCGTGTACACGTCTTTCGGCTTTACCTCTTTGGAGACATTGACCAAAGGTACAACGCCCGCCAACGCTGTCAGCACAGTGTGGTTCATTATCGTGGCCTATATAACGCTTAAGTGGAAAGGAACCCGATGTAAGTGGCGAGCGCGAGATCGAGACAGCATTCTGGTGCTGATCTCTTCACAAAGTTTATATCATGCTTTTCTCGCTGGTGCCCGCCTTTGTGGGTCTTCTGGTCATGGGTCTGCTTCCTCAAGATGAGAAGTACCTCTGGATCAAGTGGGGCATGTTCCTCATGTCTGTTACCGCCAACGTCGTCGGCCTCCT
This sequence comes from Cryptococcus sp. GC_Crypt_3, assembly GCA_026538395.1. NCBI lineage: Eukaryota > Fungi > Basidiomycota > Tremellomycetes > Tremellales > Cryptococcaceae > Cryptococcus > Cryptococcus sp. GC_Crypt_3. The sequence goes on from JALPCB010000093.1 coordinate 47,272, forward strand.
CTTATGGACCTTCGTCCCGTCTAATGTCGCCGGTCGTACCAAGAAGACAGTCACGTCGGCCATGCTCTTCTGTGCCTACTGCGTCGGCAACGCTGTCGGCGCTCAGATGTTCCAATCCAGCGACGCACCCTTGTACCACAAAGCTTTGATCGCAGACGCCTGCCTCTTCGCGGTCGAATTCTTCATCCTGATCGCATGGCGTGTATACTATGTTTGGCAAAACAAACGCCGAGACCGCATCGTCGCCGAGATGGGTCTCACCAAAGAGCAAAGCGAGCATCAGGGCAAACTCAACGCCGAAGCCGACATGTCGGATTGGTCTAACATCCACTTCCGGTGAGTGACTGTTCAAACGGCTATGGTGAATTCTTGACAAGCGGGAGCTGACCAATCACGTAGCTACACGATCTGAGCGTACCCGGCTACGGTTCGACGGGTAGCGTCGAGATGGGAGATCTTGCCAGATGGGTTGACGTTGTATGTATAGACGAAGAGACTGCATGCATCTATCAGTAACAAGGACATGTGGTTGATGGAGCAAATAAGCCCTTAACAGTACACCGTGTCTCGCTTTAAGCTCAGTGCCAGACCAATGAGAGCCAAACCGTATTTGTACTGTAATTTATTAGTCCAATCTTCTCGCGACGCCCCAAACGCGGAAAGGAGCTTCGAGCTCCCTGTGTCATAGCCAAAGGGCGGAACGAGCATAGATAAGCTCAAGTAATGACCGTAGACTACAGACTGCCCATCTCAACGTTCATACAAGCGGCTGCCAAATCGCTCAGGACCCTCTGGTGCTCGCCCGCCGGTTCCGACGGTCCGATCCCCTTCGGGAAAACAATCGGTTATTGACTATGGTGATTGAGATATTCGCAACTATTTTGATAACATCGTTGCACATCCAACAAGCTTGAAAGAGTTGTAACACCGACTCACATTGCATCTAGCTACATCATATCTGTTCAGCCTTCGACTCGATAACGAGACCCAGATATGGACAGTCAATCATTGCCAGCTGCTCCGATGTCGGTCGATCTTCGACACCATCTCAGCGTCATAGCTACCTCCCGGCAGGCTAGTCCTTTGAAAGCGATCATTAGTTATATGGCTAAGCCGGGCATGATCAGCCTCGCTGGCGGTACGTCACTTCCAACTGTACTGCAGTCACTGACGTCCGCACTCTTCTCGCAGGCCTTCCACATCCCTCATTTTTCCCCATCAAGTCGTTATCTGGGACCGCATATCCCAGCTCTACTGTTCTCAACACTGCGTCGCCCAGCCCCCCGGCTGAGTCCGTGTCATTCGATATACCACTCAACGCGTCTTCATCAAGTCCCTACTCTCTAGCGGGACTCTTGCAGTACTCTGCGCCCACCGGTCATCCGTCATTACTAGCTTTCGTGCGCGAGTTGACCGAAAAACTGCACACGCCAGCGTACTCCGACTGGACTGTCCTGCTGAACGGCGGCTCGACAGACGGATGGAACAAAATCACTACCTTGTTACTGGAACCTGGGGACTTTGTCCTGACCGAAGAGCAGATATACCCTTCAGCACAAGCAGGATTCATTCCTCTAGGATGCAAAAGTGTGGTCATCGGTGTGGACGGGGAAGGTGCGAAACCCGATCTGCTCGAAGCGGCTTTGGGCGGGTGGGATGACAGTCGAGGCAAGCGTCCCCGTGTCATATATCTTGTTCCTGTGGGTCAAAATCCTCTGGGAAGCACTATGGGAACCGCCAGGCGAAAGGCTATCTATGAGATCTGCGTGCAATACGGTCAGTGCGAAAGCCTCCCGCTCGTGATCTTCTGCTGACATGCTTGCAGATGTGGTGATCGTCGAGGATGACCCTTACTCAATGCTGCAATTCGACTCATATTCAGCGGACGCACCATCCGAAGCGGCGTCTTTTAACGTTGACGTTGGCGCCTTTCTTGCTACAATGGAGAGGAGTTTCATGGGCCACGACTACCAAGGCAGGGTAATCAGAATGGACACCTTCAGCAAGGTAGATCTCTCTCGCATCTCCTCTGTCCTCGCATTGCTGACCAACTCTCAGACCATTGCCCCGGGCGCAAGACTTGGGTGGTTTGCTTGCAACGAGATGTTCGCAGAACGACTGCTGCGCGGAACAGAAGTGCAGACACAACACCCCTCCGGCTTTTCGCAAGTGAGTACATGTGATGAGACCGATTGCTGCGATTGACGGCAGACCTCAGATGGTGATAGGAGAGCTCCTAAACCAGTGGGGAGTATCTGGTTACTTGGAATGGGTTACAAACCTGAAAGAGCAATACCGTGTCCGGCGGGATTGGCTGGTAGGTCTTTTCAGCAGACATTTGAGTACAAAGCTTACCCTTGTGTCACAGCTTGACTCGATCGCCAATGAGTTTGATCTGGTGCCTGCAGAATCAGCTGGCATAGACGGTGCTTTGGGTTTGGTCGCCTTTCCCAAGGGTGCGGGTACGACAGGAAAACCAATACTTTCTTTCGTTCCACCTAGAGGCGGGATGTTCCTGTGGTGCGACGTGTACTACTCTTCTGTGCCTGCTTTCCAGAAACTGGTCGATGAAGGCAGCAGCGATCCAGAAGGGGTTTACGAGTCAACCTTCTGGGAGACTTTGGCATCTGCCAACGTCTTAGTCACTCCAGGATCCTACTACCAACCGTGGATGGGCGAAGAGTACAGATCTATCAGATCACGCGGCGGGCGACCAGGAATAGGACATTTCAGACTCGCATTCAGTTATGAGGGTAGGGAGGAGATGATTGAGGGCGTGAGACGGTTGGCAGAAGTCATGCATAGGGAGTGGGCGTAGGTGTAGGTGGAGCTGTGTACACTCCATGCTCAACATCATATCCTTTCACCTAAAACCATTGTCCTGGCACAAGCATGCATCTATATGTGTAGACAAGTGTTGGATCTTTTGCTATATTGAGGACAACGCTACCGAGCAGAAAGGTAAAAATAGACCTGCTAGACACCACGAGATAACAAGATCGTACAATGCTCCTACATATTCGGTACGCTCCGAAGACCGCGTGGTCCCTGCTCCATGAACACCTCAAGCAATGCAATGTGATGGTTACGAGTAATCAAGGTCTACGCGGTCATCGCATCTCCTTCATTCGTTCGTTGTCATACATTCGCATAACTCACAACAGTATGTCTGCGGCAGAGAACACCCCTCTCATCAGTGATGTCCCCAAAACCCCACGGATCAAGCGATGGACTTTGCAAACGCTAGCGTTAGCCGGAATCGCTATCATCGGTTGCACCTGGCTAGCTCGTCAACATCAAGGTACGTTGTCACGTGCGAGCTCAGCAAGGTCTGACACTGCACAATACAGCTGCGTCTCAATCTCCAGCAGTAGCATGGGCACCTTGTGGAGATGGACTGACATGTGGACACTTCTCGTGAGTCCCTCTCATGAATAAAACTAATTTGAGCTTTCAGTGTTCCATTGGACTATGACGATGTTTCCGCCGGTCATGCCTCGCTCTTCGTGACCAAATACGCTGCGGCGACAAGCCCAAGACGGGGCACATTGTTCGTCAATCCTGGAGGACCGGGTGCCAGCGGCTCAGTATACGTTCATAACAATCATCAGAGACTGAGCAATCTCAGCGGAGGTGTATACGACATCGTGAGTCGCGCTATATGGCGGAGCTGAAGTGGAAGGTGGGATGGGATCCTCGCGGCGTCAACTTCTCGACCCCTCGAGCCGACTGTTTCTCTACTGCTGCAGACGAGGTGGAATGGGCGTCATACGCACCTCTCGAATTCGATTTGCCCTCCAGCCTCCCTGGAGCGCTACCGTTGTCCGTTGACGAACGTCACCAAAAATCTGTCGCCGAGCTCAGCGCTTATCTCGGTCGTATCAGTCTCCTCAGCAGCCGCTGTAAAGAACGCAACTCCGAGATATGGGACTACATGGACTCAGCCAGTAATGCGAGAGACATCGCGGCGATGAGTGACACTTTCGACGGGCCCGACGCAAAGATGTGAGTTTAGGTAGGTCCATACACTCCGCTGATCCCCACCCAGCAACTACTGGGGGTTCTCGTACGGCACCTTTCTCGGGCAATACCTCATCAACCTGTTTCCTGAGAAAGTCGGGCACATCATCCTCGACGGTAACGGAGATCCAGAGTTGTGGGCCAATACGCCCAATTACAAGTTTAGCACAAAATTCATCGGCTCAACGGAGCTCTCACTGAAGGGATTCGGCCAAATGTGTGCGGCGGTGAGTTGAACCAGGCGAGCCAGGGACTGACTCTGTTGTAGGCCGGTGATCGCTGCCTCTTGACTAAAGGCATCGCAAACCCGACACCGGAAACCATTATCAGCAAGATCGATCATCTGATCACTTCGGTTCAGCGCAATCCGATGCTCATACCGTTCGAGGTCTTGGATCACCCAGTCTATCTTACACAAAGCATGGTCACTGGTACGTGTCCACCATTTTACGTTGGCTGAGCAGCAGGCTTCGTTTTCACGGCGCTGTATGGACCAAAGAACTGGCCGAAAAGTGCGGAAATACTCCAGTTGCTCCACGAAGGCGATCCGGTGCCCATATATAACGCTACTCAAGGACTGTTCGATCTCGATCCGGAAGCGCCTGGATCAACTTTGCCGTTTGCAGAGTTTGGTACCGAATGTTCCGACACTCTTCCATACAATTGGCCCGGAAACCTGTCCTTGGCCGCAGACACCCTAGCTACGCAGAAACAGTGGGAAACAAACCATCTCTCTCTGCATTTCGGCGGCGTCATCGCTCCTATATGTGCAGTGTGGCCACCGTCAAGAAGAGCTTCCAAGTCATATCGCGGTCCCTGGAACCGGACTTTGGCTAGTGACATACTGATCTTGGCTAATGAGGTATGTTTGTATCGTGCGGATTTCGCTCACCAAACTCTCAAGGCCGATCCAGTTGCCCCTCTCGCGAATGCCTACAAGATTCAGCGCTTGCATCAAGACCAAGCACGTCTAGTCATCCAAAAAGGCTACGGAGTAAGTCTCTAACGATTACGCGCTAGCACTAACCAGGTATTAGCACTGCAGCGTCTCTCAGCAGTCTGCATGTACGGCATCCTGGGTCAAGCAATATCTCGTCCACGACACATTACCACCAGATGACCAAAAGTGCAACGTAGATCAGATCAACCCGTGGGATCAGCCGCTTGTTACCGCACATCCCTAGACAACAAAGGGAAGTGCAGATCAAGAGACCGCTGCTACCGCTCGCCGAACGGTCGTCAGTCGGCGGACGAGGAGCAGGTCGATATCGGATCGATATGGCAAAACTACAACAAAGACCATACAGCAACAGCTCTGTCTGCGTCTCCTCTAGAGATTCCTTCTGGTATGCTCGCCAACACACATACTGGTATTCGATTTGAGATCAAGATCTTCAGCTGAAATCGTATATGGGCATACCATCCATACTGGGTTGCTGTGGAAGATTGTTGTCCCAGGGGAACATGACGTCCGGAAGGAGACTATCTATATTATACTCTGCCATGAATGGGTTCTTGCCTGAGAATAACTGATCGAGTTTATTGGGTTGGTGTGAGTCCAGCGTGTCGATAGGTTCGACGGCACCTGGCAAGGCCGTCATAGCGGAAAATGGTTACGCCTGTATATCTCGATGATTTGGTTTTGGGAGCTTCTGGTCGAGAACAAGTGATATACCCTGTGAGGTCTGGCGAGACATCGCGGTCACCAAACTCATACTGTCAGAACGGTTGCTGTGGTGACGAGCTGCTGCCTGCTGTTCGAGTTGCGATATCAGTTCGAGACTTGTTTCGACCCTCTTGATGAGCACTACCAGACCGAGAAGGACGAAGCGCCTCCTGGCAACGTGAAGGATAGGATACTTGCCAAGATCTTCTAAATGTCCACGATGGATCGAGAGGTGGCTGCAGTCGTTGTCGTCGAGGACTTGTACCGCTTAAGAAGCAGGATGGTTTTATACTGCACGTGGCGCAAATAGAGAGAGTTATGCATGGCCAATTTTGGCTTGTCAGGCGACTCCGACTGGGGATGTAAGTAATTCATATACTGGATCAGCAGACCAGATCTCTGAGTGTACTACGACGACACAGATTTCTCGGCGCTTCGGCAAGCACTAGCCTGAGATTGCGATGCTGCGGTTGGACGCCCCAGGTCGGAAGTTGGGTGAACTTCACACAGGCCACGTGCTGCAGCGTAAAAAGCATCGACCACATTAAGCTTAAGATGAGGTAAGGGTCGTTCCAGGAGAAGCGCTAAAGGCGCTTCGGGAAGACCACCTGACGCCATCTGGGGTACTCACTTAGGCGGATCCTGACACACTGCTATTCTTTCACACGCCAAGGCCAGGCAGAGAAGCTTCTCGCGGCTATATGCTTGCTCGTGTACGTCATCCCTGACGCTTGCATCGCGTGATGTGTCAGAGGGATACGCAACAGTTTGTCACTGAAGCCTAGTCCTGACTTCCCATCCCATACTCACACTGATTCCCCATCCCATACTCACACTGATTTCCCCCACTTCTTCCCATCTATCTTGATCTCCGAGCCACTAACTCACCTCGCTTTACTACAGTCATTCCAGTCAAGATGTCGAAAACATTTGAACCAGAGAAAGGCAATGCACCCCGGGCGAGTGTGGCTCCTGCATATGAGAATCCCAATGTTGGGGGATACTCTGCCAACGACCGCACCGACGGAGTGGACTATGGTGACTCGATCCAGGATGTGGGAAAGAGTGATTCGCTTCACCGCGGATTGAAGCCTCGTCATGTGTCTGTGAGTGTCACTATTGGCGACGCTGGGTCACGCTGACTGGCAGACCCTTCGTAGCTCATCGCGATTGGCGGTGTCATTGGCACTGGTCTTTTCATCGGAACCGGAACGGCTCTGGCCAATGGCGGTCCGTTGGGACTTTGGCTCGGTTTCTCCTTTGTCGGTATACTGGTCTACTTGTAGGTGTCTCTTACTCATAGATCGCACACTCTGCTGATTGGTATCAATGTGTATATCCCCAGCATGATGCTCGGTCTAGGAGAGATGGCCGCTTACCTACCGATTACTGGAGGTCAACTGACTTACGCCGGTCGGTTCTTCGATCCAGCGCTGGGCTTTGCTATGACCTGGAGTACGGTACGCGCCATCTTTCGCTGTTTCAGAGAGCGGCGCTGACAAAGCCTGCAGACACTCCATTGGGCTCTTACCTGCGCTTCCGAGTGAGTCAAAATCGATCAATTGGTCCTCCAGTGCTGACGCCCTGTTCAAACAGATTGTCGGCTGTAGCGGTGCTCGTCAACTACTGGCTTCCTTCCAGCAGGGTCAGCAATGCAGTATGGATCACCATCGGTTACGTAGTGGTCGTATTGCTGAATCTAACCACCTCGGGAGTTTATGGAGAGACCGAATTCATATTTAGTTCAATCAAGGTTATAACGATCATGGGGTTGATTAGTGGGTCCTGTGACATGACATTTGCCCCCTTGCTGATCCTTTCGGTAGTCCTCGGTATTGCTATTGATTGCGGCGCAGGACCAGAGGGTCATTACCTCGGGTTCACCTATTGGAAGAATCCTGTACGCCAAATTCCCACCCCGATGATCCGCTTGACTGACGAGAGGATCAGGGAGCACTCGCCCAATACGAGGGTATTGGAGGGAGCACTGGTAGATTCCTCGGCTTCTGGGCTGTCATGACTCAAGCAGCTTTCTCGTGAGTAAATCAATTTACGTCGAAGCTGACCCGCCTTTAGCTACGGCGGTGTGGAGTTTTTCGGTATCACAGCAGCTGAAAGCGCAAACCCTCGATTCTCTATCCCTCGAGCGATGAAGCAGATCTACTTCCGAATCGGTGTCTTCTACATCCTCGGTGAGTCGGCCACAGCGTCAAGAACGCAGCGGCTGAGCATCAATGATAGGTACCTTTATCCTTGGACTGCTTGTGCCGTTCGACAACGACCGACTTGGTACTGCTAGTAACGCGGCGGCGTCTCCATGGGTCATTGCCATCCAGCTTTCCGGCATCAAAGCGCTACCGCACATCATCAGTGAGCGATGACATCGCATACGATGTAGTTCTGCTTACGAGCTTGGCCGCAGACGCATGTTTGATCACGTCCGCTTGGTCGGCCGGCAATGCGGATCTTTACATCTCCTCTCGAAGCTTGTACAACATGGCACACAAGGGATTAGTGCCGAGGGTGTTCCTAAAGACCCATCGATGTGAGTGACAAAACAAGTTCAATCGCTGACGTTCAGACGGAACTCCTTGGGTCGCGGTCCTCACGATGGCCTTAATCCCTCTTTTGGCCTTCATGACTGTAAGCACTGGAGCGGCCGAAGTCTTTGGATGGTTTGTCAACCTTGTCAGTAGTTCCCATGCCTTCAGACTGAGCATCTCTGACTACTGCCAGGTCGCCGTGATGGGTCTTTGCGAGTGGATGGGAATCTGCATCGCGTACATCGGCTTCAGACGAGGCATCAAGGCTCAGGGCTTCGACCGTCAGACCTTACCATACCACAATCCGTTGGCATTGTTTGGAGCTTGGTTTGCTCTCATCTCGTTTGGAAGTAGGTTTGCATAGTCGTGTCATCCTAACAGTATTTAGTCATCATCCTCTTCTCTGGGTGGACCGTGTTCCGTGACACGGCAAACTTTGATCGAGCCACCTTCATCACCAGTAAGGGTTGTTTAGGTGAATAATCTGTCAGCAGAGCTGACTAGTATTTGTAGACTATCTTCCCGCTGTCTTCTTCCCTGCTCTGTACTTCGGGTACAAGTTGTATGCCAAGACGAAGATCATTCCTGGCCATGAAGTCGATCGTGCGTGACTCGTTCATCTTCCTTCGACGACTAGTGCTGACACTGACCAAAGTCATCTCCGATGTCGCTGAGATTGAAGCCACCATGGTGGAGCGTCCTCCTGCTCACGGAATCAAGGGGAGGCTGCAAGCCGCGTTCCTATAAGCGTTTGTTTCTCAGTTGATAGTCAAATGACAGTGAAACGGTAGTCCCGAATGCGTCCGTGTTTGCCTTGACATACGGACCGTAGGGTGTCGCAGTCTGCCATTCTCACAGTGCACGGACTGTAAACTGGGAAAGCAGTCGAGTTGAGAACTCGAGATAAGGCAGAAAGTCAATAGCGAGGCTCAGCGCCGAACACATGAAACAATGCATGATGAAGAACAGCTGGCTCTTTGTTTGCCTTGTCTTGACGCGTGATTACGAATCACCGTGCAGCTGGAATCCTCCCACTCTCCACACACGGCCTGTCTTACGTCATGCAGTGACTATTAACAGAGTATTGAGACGGTACACGTCGTTGGCGGATATATCGCGAGAGGCCTACTCTTATCAGTTCGTTCCGTGAATGTGCGCTCCCCCATCGGGAAACAGGCGGTAAACTTCGGTAAACTTCCCAACTGTGACTACACCTGCAGCTTTCTGCGTGTGTCATTCCTTGTTCTCTCTGAAAGCGGTGATCGTGTACATGCTTGCCGAACATCTTAAGCCAATATCAGTTTTCCTCTCTGAACCTGAACGAAGAAGCACAATGAGCAGAACAACTAACGTCACAACAACCTCGAGTGACGCGACTAGCAGTCAACGGCCCGCTGTTCTGCGGCTTCGTCCCGAAGTTCCGGCTTACCTTCGTGACCTTGATACCAAAGGGTACGCCGTGGTTCCCGGAGTCTTGCGACAAGCGGCTGTGGAGGATTACAAAAAGCGCGCCTATGATTGGCTAGAGAAAATCGGTCACGGATTCAAGAGAGATGACCGTAGTACATGGAATGTAAACAACCTGCCTCCGCACGCCAAGGGAGGAATGTATCAAGTAGCCGGTGTTGGCCATGAGCAATTCATGTGGGACATAAGATCCGAAGCGGATCTAATCGACGTGTTCGCGAATGTGTGGGGCACGGATGAGCTCTTGGTATCCTATGGTGAGCACATAGCATTATGGTAGCGCATTGCAACTTACCGCGTTCCCGCAGACGGAATTAACTTGGCTTTACCCTTGCCTGACGACCAGTACGACACAAGGGGGAAACCCTGGCCTCACGTAAGCGTCGTTGCAGGTTTCTTTTCATACGTTCAGCTGACCATGCTCATCAGGTGGATCAATCCCCGTTACGAGATCACCTGCATTGCGTATGTTGTATCGGGTGTCAGCTCGTAGCATCCTCAGCTAACCGAGCATTGCTTTTAGGTGCAAGGCATTGTCGCTCTGGTCAGTCATGGCCACCTTCACACAAGTGAATGCGGCAGAGACTGACGTACTGAACCCCAGTCCGACAGTGGCTCAACCGATGGTGGCTTGATGATTTTGGAAGGGTCCAAAGCACTATACAGCGAGTTCTTCAAGGCGCACGAACATGCGAAGGTGAGTTATATCGACCCTGTCTAACCTCCGTACGAAGAGACGAGGTCTGACCAATTGCATTCCCTACAGCCCGAAGACGGATGGCCGGCGAAGGACCTTTACCTGCACGAGGAGTCCCAGATTCAATGGTTTATTGAACGCGGGTGTCGATGGACAAAGGTCTGCTGCCAAGCCGGCGATGTTATGATTTGGGACAGCCGATGTGTTCACTTCGGTGCTACTCCGAAATCTGAGAACCCGCGGGCTGCTGTTTGTCAGTCTGTTTCACGTCACGCATCTGGACTATGGTGCTGATTCGAATTATTTAGATGTCTGTTACAAGCCGGCCAAGATGGCCTCTCAAGACGTCATTGCTCAAAGGAAGGACGCTCTCGCTCAGAATCTAGGTACTGTGAGTGGTCATACTGGTACCATGCCATCGCAGGATGTAACTAATGTTTTGATACTTCTAGACGCACGATCCAATCGTCTTTCGAACTCAGGTGAGGCGTCCTGAACATCAAGCTTACCCCGCGGCGCCAGAGCATCCACCCGTTTTATCGGATGTTGCCAAGAAGCTGGCCGGCGTAGCTTCTTACTAAGATTCAGGCCACAGCCCTTGAGTAGGAATAGCTAGTCATTGAGATCCGCACGATGCAATGTCTGAGTGCGCACCTTGATATACCTTGATGATGCAGTCAATGTCGATGTGAAGCTGTAAGCAACTGCACGATCAAGGGAAGAGAAGACGGCGTGTGGTACGCAGACATCGCACTGGGAAGCGTTCATATTCAATTATTGGCCGGGTGCATCATGATGCATTGACAACAGTACTGTCGACTGACAGGTACTTGTGACACTCAAACCCCATACGAGTGGCATAGAATAAAGTAACTACAAGACTGCGAACCGGTCTATTCCTATTCTGCACGTTAATCGCTCTCCCGGTTCGATCCACGCCTCAGAATTGCCCCTCTCCATGCATCCTCTCATATTCCTGATCCGCCTAGATGTTACCGATTCTAATACTTCTGGTCTTCGTCGACCACTCCGTGAGCGGCGTTGGGACCCTCAAGCCTGACAACTTCCACTCCATCGTCTCTACCATTGACCACGAGTTCCATCCCGTCAATCTAAGTATCATCAGTAGGAAGTTTCGTGACGTTAAAAGTATGCGAGATGAGTCGCTCACCTCAGCTTCAATCTCCTCCAGGGTTTTGTTCTTTGTTTCGGGATAGAGGAACCAGACGCCCGCAATGGAAAAGACGTAGAAGAAGCAGTAGCTAGAAGAGAGTCAACTATCACCCTTTTGTCTATCACAAGATGTCACTTACACTACGAAGAACCAGTAGGTTATATTGGCAAGACCAACTGGATTGACATAACGAGTGATGATACCGTTCAGGTCGGAGATGAAGAGGAACCATGCTAGACCTTTGGCACGTAGTGCGAAAGACATGACCTCGGCCGGGTACGCGTAGGTGACAGGGTTGAGGCCGACGTTGTACATGGCAGATTCTACCCAGATGAACCCAACCATGGCGAAACCGACACCAGCGACCTTGTCTTTGGCATATTGGGACGCAAGCACTGTCACAACAATGTGAGCAGCGAGCATTCCGCAAAAGCCGATAAGGATCTGAGTACGTCGGCCAATGAACGCGCTCAAAACGGCACCACCGAACGCTGCGACTAGGTCAAGTAGCGAAAGTCCACCGTTGAATTCCAGCTGCGTCAAGGTGGCGGTGATGCTGCGAGACGTGTTAGATATATCCTTTTCAGGCTGTAGCTACAGAGGACCAGGAACCCACCCTGCTTGCTTCAGAATCGCTGAGTTATAGTAGGTCACGATGCTCTGAGATGTCCAGGCTACCGATGTGGCGAACAGACCGACGACTAGCATCCTCCTGCGATTGCCTTTGGTCTTGAAAGCTTTCACCCAAGACATCTCGCCTGTGATAGATCAGTCGAGCTCGACAAGTCAGGGGATACAGTCATTACTCACCCTGAATTGCTGTTTCGGCGTCTAGAACTTCCTTGATCTCTTTGATCTCGGCCGTGACCATCTCGTCTGAGGTGTCTCCATTGGCGTGATATTTGTAGAATATCGCGGCTGCCTCAGCTTCTCGGCCTTGGCTGATGAGCCAACGAGGTGATTCGGGGGCCCAGAAGCGGAGGCAGAAAGTCCACAAAGCAAAGACCGCCTTGTGTAGTCTATCAGCCATGCGAAACCCTTGAAGCTTCCAGTATAATATACCTGTATGAGGGTTGGAACCTGAAGGTTAAGTCAGCAAGTGGTCGCAGTCAGGCTGGGATGACTCACTCTCCACTGCCAGCTACTCGAGACGTGGACGCGGAATCCGTAGCAGAGCCATGACGCCTTTGTTGGATCAGCGTGACATCTGTAAGACTAAAAAAACAAAACATATTCACCAGGATAGCGCCAACATACTACGAAATTACATCAATACAGGTCTCAATTATACAGCGCTACCAACTCACCCAGATCACGTTATAGAAGCACGCGATACGACCACGGTATCGTGGATGAGCGATTTCGTTGACGAGTGCGGCTCCAGTCACAACGACGGGCAAATTTCCTTCATGTAACAAATCAGCGATAGCTTTGGAGCTCGCAAGATGTCACCTACCAATACCGACAAGCAGACGACCGGCACCGTACATGACAGCCGACTTAGCAAAACCTTGAATGAAGATGCCTTTGAGGACAGGTTCTATCAGTGATTCTTATAACACGTGTCAAATGACGGCCGATACGAACCGACGATCGAGACCAATGATCCCGCAGCCATGGCAGTCCTTCGACCATATCGGTCCGCGATCCACGAAGCGGGGTAGCATCCGATTACACCACCGACCGTCCCCACGGCGCCGATGACACCAAGAGCAGACGCACTCGGGTGTCCAACGCTGGTCAGGAAGGTGGATACTAAGAGCCGTTATCAGATTGTGAATCTGTTCTTTGTTGCGATGTGACCTACAACTCTGGAGATTATTCACTGAGAGCGTTTCCGTCAGTCTCGATTGGACTGATGCGATCCGACAGACCTTCCCGCCTACTTACAAAGTGAATTATCATAGCCTGAAGTGATTGTGCAAGCGAAGAAGCTGAGAATGACTGCAGATTTCACGTGAGCTACCATGTATCGACATGAAGCATGATGCACACTGACTCAGATGAAGCTTCACTAGACCGGGATCACGCCACCATGAGCTCCTAGATCGTACATCAGCCGTGATATTGCTGTTTCATGACTGATGACTTACGCGGTATTGTTCGACAAATTACCCAGAGCGCCAGCACTGTCTTTGTATACCATGGCGAAATACTATGCTGGTGATTGGCTCGGAGCACTTCGCTTGAGATGCGGACTTCGATACGGGCGATAGGGAGGAATCGGACGTCTTTATAGGTCGTCCCTTCTCGAATGGTTGTAGATAAGGCGGATAGTTCGTACTATCTCGCCGCGTTCCACGTTGATATTCCCGCGAGTTTCCCGTCATATCATGCGGAATGCTAATCGTACAATCCCGAATGTGCTTCGGGCGTCACGCGTGATTACGGCTTGCGATAAGACTATTCCATCAAGACTCGGCGTATGTTCGGAATATGTGCCGATGATCACTGCGTTCCATGAGCTCTGTTCGTGTCTGGGAAACAACAAGGATTTACCCCTACTCACTCATGCTACGAAGTGGTGCGGATCAGCGGTAATATGTGATCTTCAAAACAATGCACAACACTCACGTCCGGCAAGCTTTGTACCGACAATGTTGCCCGCACCCGATGCCAGGTAAAGGCAGCCTGAGATAGCCAGATGGTTGATATTGTATCTGTCTTTCTGCTCTCATACAGCGGTCAGCTTTGATACGGAGAGGCCATAAATATAGGATGATAATCAACGAATACAGCTGAAAGCGGGACGATGAAGACATACTGGTCAAGCATAAGCGCGCTTGACATAAAGCACTACGTGGAAATTGTATCACATAGACATCAACATTGTTGTTTGGACCGCAACACGGGTATACCCACAGCCACAGCAATATTGGGCCATCTGACCAGTCCAAGCGAACTGAACGGACTGAACCAAAACAGCACAAATCTTTTCCCCGTCTTCTCCTTCATGACCGCGTGGAGTACGGGCGGATGCGATGTCTCCGGCAGGAAACGGAAGACGAGGCAGACAGATAAGGCATCCATACCTGTCAGAAGTCACTGGGTGGACCGCCATCCTGCGGGAGTGTACTCGACCAGGATGCCAGCGAGTGGCGGGGCCTAACCTTACGCTGAAAGCCAAGTTAGCGGTCTCTTGTGGAAAATACGTTTAACCAGGAGGGCTTAAGATGACGTACCCGCCGTAGAACGTTGACATGCCACGACTCCGCTCTGTTGGTCTATACTTGTAAACTTGAGTTGTTTTCAACCTCGAGCCATCCTGCGTGCACCGTTGACGTACCTATACATGTCACCGACTGACCAGCTCCGACACACAGAAAACATGAGCTGCCTACGACGTGCCCAAATCATTTCGTCAGCCAAAAAGCTCGCCAGTCTTATCGACTCGAAGCAGAGATTGAGGACCACTCACCAATGCCTTGCAGTACACGGGCTCCTATCAATCCCCCAACGTTTTTACACAGCGCGACACCGACACTGGCGAAAATCATAATGGGCATACTTGCCAGGTAGACTGGTTTCCTGCCGTAAAACCCAGCGTGAGGGGACCACAGCATTGGTACAATGGCGATGACGACGAGGAAGATGGCTAAGGTATAGTTGACCTCAGCTGTCCAGACCCCCAAGTCCACAGACAATTGAGGAATGGCAGGGTAAAATATCGATGATGCCATTGCTGAAAGAGAGGAAGATCACCGTTGACGTCAACGCCGCGCCAAGTCTTTGAACCCTTGCAGAACAAGACAGAGTAAGCTCATGGGCGATGATGGTGGAGTACGCAACAATAGCCACTATCATGTCCTTCTGACGCTTGGTAAATAGATCATACATGTCCCTTGGCCGCCCATTAATCATCTCGACAACGAACTCCTCGTTGACGCTCTCAACAATTTGCATCAGTTGTCCGTCCCTGCTACTTGCGCCACTCGTTTCGACCGGCATCAGTTCTGCTGTATCACAGCCCTTGTCATAAAGAGTTAGAGCAGAGATCCGCTGATCTATTTCATCCAGCGATCGTGAACGTGTGACGGGCAATACTGCCACCTCGAGCTCCCCGGATGGTTCGGCGTAGTCCTCCGCCTTCAGCTGTGAAGTTACGTCGGTGCTATGCTTCTCTGTGTTATGACGTCGCCTCGAATCTTGATCTTACATAGCTGATGCAGGCGATGACCTCAATGCCATTGATAGTGACAGCGACACTGTCGCTTCCGTCCATTGAGATCGAGGGCTTGGCACGGAAACGGTCGATTTGTTTGTTCGTCGCGTCGCAAACACGAGGTATGAATGCATACAAGACGTCAATCCACACAGCAACGCAAACGTTTGCGCAGGCCAACTTCAAGGCCTCTGTGTCGGAGCGGGTTAGCCATACCTGCCAGCCACCGAACGCGTTATGGTGGTTGAGCGCTTCAAAAATACATATTTCTGCCGTCCACTGCCGGCCAATCAAGTGCTTCCCGCCCCTCGAGTTGGACTCAGAGTCTCTCTCCCTTACTTGACGGGCATATCCGATTGGCTTTTTCCTGCAGTGGCCGAGCTTTACAACTTATGATACGTGGCTGGTTTGAATTAGCTCAGGCACTGATTGATGTCAACGCCTGACATGACAGCAAGTGACAAACCGGAGGGGCCATGCGCAGGGCAACAGTGCCCAGCGGCCATGACGGGTGCAGCTAGGTCCGTGAGGTTCTCGCACGTCCGAACATTCAAGGTAATCTATGCATCGATCAGGAAGGGACTAGGGTACCATGCTCATCTACTTCGCGGCCCTTGCTGGCCTATTGACAGGCGTGACGGGTGTACCTGTCTCCAGGCTTGAGTAATAGAGGTCAGCTCGCGGAAACAATGTTCTGAGAAGGTTCTTACTATTGTGTCAAATTCGCAAAGATAGCTCTTTCTCCCGTATGGATTGTCCCCGTCGACATAGCTCCCAAGTGCGGCTGCAGCGTCACGCGCTGGCTCGAGAGAAGATACGGATGAATCTTCGGCTCTTCCTCGAATACGTCGAGTCCCGCTCTCGAAACTTTGCCAGACTTGAGCGCTTCGACGAGAGCGTGTTCATCTATTACGGCACCCTGCGCATTGATCAGAGTCAGCTGCGTTCCGGAGTCGTCACAAAATATGACCGACTCTTGCTGTGTTGACAATGAAGACTCCATCCTTCATTTGGGCGAATTCGGCACTGCCAATAAGATGCCGAGTCGCAGGCGTTAACGGGCAGTTCACACTGATGACGTCTGACCTTGCCAGTAGATCTTCGAAGTCAAGATAGGAGACCCCTAGCGATTGTTCTTCGGCTAGCGGTAGGCGCCGACGATTATGATAGAACACCTTCATGCCGAATGCTTGCAGCTTGACAGCCATGGACTTGCCAATAGCCCCTGACATTCGAGTCAGTTGACGCAATCCCTGTTCATCGTTTTGAGCTCACCCATGCCAATGATACCGAGCATGAGTCCATTCGGATCGGTCGTCAAAGCCATGCCGTTCCGCCATAATCCTGATCTGACGTTCGATTCGCCCTCGTATAGACCTCGCAATGCAGCAAGTGTTAGAAGAGCAGCCATATCCGCTGTGGCGTTGGTGACCGCGTAGGGGGTGTTTGTAAACCACTAGGTCATCGACGACCTGTTAGCGAAGGTCGCTTATCGTGACTGTAGGTCAAAATCCGCTTACGGCGTTATTGTCGGTGATGAAGTCAACCTCAACATCGTCGTATCCTGCGCCTCCTTGTGCCCAGATACCACATGTACCAGGGAGGAGTAAGGGCGCCAGCATGTCTCTAGTGAAAGGGGAGTATGCCGAGGTTTGGAACAGCTGATAAATTAGTCCGAATAAGCGATTAGAGCTTGAACGATACGACAACCGGCCTCTACCTACCACATATCCAGCGTCAAATGGTCCGTGTTCTTTGCAATACTCCTGTATCTTGCGAAGGACCTGCTTACGGTCTTCTGGCACAAAATAATGGATGTCGAACTTGTCTTGGAGCTGCTTGAACTCGTCGACCGCATACTTAGGGTACCCAATACCTAGGATCTTTGGCCGGGCCGGGTCAGAAATCATCTTGGGTCGTGAGCTTGTGGGATTTGGCGTATCAGGACAGATAGGAGCAGGATAAAGAAGGTAACAGAAGAGGGCGACAAATAGCTGCTCGAGACATAAGACTGCTTCAGCACGGCTCGAAGGTGTACCAATAACGGCAGAGAGGCGGCAGAGGCAACCCTGACACAAGCTGAATGCAACATAAGACTGGCGACGTGAGTCATTAAATGGTGTTTCTCTGCCGCACGGCAGTCTTTCGACCCCTGCTCATCATATCTAACACTGTTCGAGGAAATGCCACGACCCATATTTACTACTTTGGGCGAAATGCGCTGGTCGGAGCTGATCACGCTTGGGCTGTTACGAGACCAAGCAGCCCTGCGCCTCTTGCGATCTTGACAAGATAGGGCGTAATACTCCCGCGAATTCCCCCTGACGCGCCGAAGGCTACATCCTCCGTGTTGGACACTTCCGTCTGCCGTGCTCTCGTACGTCTGCCGACTTGCTGCCGCTGGTCTGTCTGCCGCTTTCGTTTGCCGTCTGCCGCTTTGCTGTCTGCCGCTCGATCAGCGGCGGATCGCACTCATCATTCTCATGCACGGCGAACTCGTGGGCGCTCAGCTCTCCACCAAGCTATCCATTAAGCTATAAAGCTTGAACGAGGGAGGTGTCTCGACGGTATTGCCCCCATCTCTTCGCCTAGCCTTTTCTCTATTCTTTCAAAATGGCCAGCCAAGACGCTGAGAAAGACCTCGCTCATATCGATGTATCGCCAGTAATCGATGACAGATATGCCGTGCCCTCCGATACGGCTGCTTGGGACGCGGCCGCTGAAAGAGCGCTGACCAGGAAGCTAGATCTACGCGTGAGTCGTGCGATTTATCTGTCCTTCCTCACATGTCTGCTGACAAGTTGTGGTATATCAGATCTTGCCGTTCGCGACGCTCATGTACCTTTTCAATTCCCTGGACCGATCGAATTACTCCAATGCCAAAACCGACGGAATGACAACCGATCTTCATTTCCCGACAGACGGCTACAGCCACATATTGACAATCTTCTACGTGATATTTTCTGCTGGTGGAGTACCTGGTATGATTCTCACCAGGAAATTTGGTGCGCATATCACCATGCCAGCTTTCATGCTAGGCTTCGGAGCCATGTAAGTGTAACGGTCTCGCGATCATCTGATAGTCACGTTCTGACAGCAATACACAAAACCAGGTCGATGATCAACTCTGCCTGTCCTAACTTTGCCAGTTCGGCTGTGGTTCGATCACTCATCGCCCTCTTTGAAGCAGGGTTCGCGCCAAGTCTCATATTCTACCTCACCACTTTCTATAAGCGCGACGAACTTGCTCGGCGGGTCGCTTGCTTTTACTCGTGTTTGGCTCTCGCTGGAGCTTTTAGTGGACTTCTAGCCTACGGAGTCTTTCGCATCGAGTCCGGACCACTTAAAGGATGGCAGTATCTGTTTCTCATCGAAGGTGGCGGGACAATTATCGTCGCTTGTACCGCAATATTCTTCCTTCCCAAGTCTCCTGCGGAAGCGAAGTTCCTCTCACAAGACTTGAAGCGCATTGCCGAGATGAGGCTACTACAGGACTCTTCCTCGGATATCAACGCCGAATTCAAATACCGGGCGTTCTTCTCACCCCTTTTGGAGGTTAGGTTCTGGCTGTTTGCGGTGATAGCTGTGGTGGGTATCGTGGGATCGTTATGAGCTACAACGTCTGGTAGCTGATTTCCTCCCATAGAGCTACGGAACTGCCTCATCGGTAGCCAGCAACTTCTTGTCGATCATCATTCAACGCTTTGGCTACTCTACGGTCAAAACGAACCTCTGGTCTGTGGCGCCGAACTTTTTCTCTGCCGCGTGCATGGGAGTGTCGTGTTACCTTTCGGATCGCTACCGAGTCCGTTCTTGGTGGCTTCTGAGCGCCCTGACGATGACCTGCACAGGTTGCATCATTCTGGCTGCTTTGCCAGTCACTCAGCACGCCGCCGGTTGTAAGTTTCAGTTTTGCACTCAACGTTAATGGTAAAGCACGGCTGACTAGACATTCAACATAGATTTTGCATGCTTTTTGATCGCAGGGGGCGCATTCACCCCTTCGGTGCTGTTCCACACGTGGCACCAGAACAACGACGTCAACCTTGACTCGAGAGGTTTCCGCGTTGCCGCTCTTACCACCTTTGCGAACAGCGGCGGTATTGTAAGCGCCAACATCTTCCTCACAAAGTTTTCGCCAAAGTGTGGGTGATTCCGGCTTTCCGTCTGTTGGATAAACGCTGAGACCCCTTACCATTAGACACGATCCCTCTGATCATCACTGCCGCCTTAGAACTTGTCGCGATCTGTATTGTGTTTGGAGTCAGGATGAAATGGGCGAGGGTCAACCGATTGAGAAACCAGCAACAGAATGTTTCATGGTCGTCAAAAGATGTCCCCACCGAGGCTTTGGCAGCTGGTCCAGTGGATCCTCGCTTCCGATACTTCTTGTAACGCTCTTGAGCCACACTGTGACGCGGTGAAGGAGCTGTTCCCTTTTTGTACATTTATGATACGCAATGTTTGCTACACAATGGTTGCTTGTCGTTTAATGCCCTCGCTGTATATTGATCTAGAAGACAGAAGCTAGGGATCTATTTTCGAATGCAGTAGAAGTTGCCATTAGCCTCGGTACGTCTATGCACCCGTCCCAAGAGCTCGGTGAGCGCTTAGCGGGCGCTGGAGCGTTGCATAAAGATGTTGTTGCACGAAAGAAACAGTGCAGCACAAATCGTACACAAAAGTACTACGCAGTTTTTCAACCACAAGTGCAGCTTATCATTCGAATTTGGCATGGATTAGTTGATCACATGACTAAGATTACGACTGTGAATCATCGCGTCACTTGTCATCTTCCCTTATCATTCCTGATTTCACTTTCCCTCTTCAACGATACTCGGTATACAGCGGTGATGGAGGGCATCAAGTAAGTCCGCTTTTGACCCGTGGCTCACGAATGCTCACGTTCATGGGCTATGTACGATGTTGCGTTAACGTGCCTGCCACAGCCAGCGGAAACTGAAATCGAAGCAAGATCGGCCATGTGACGGTTGCCGAAAGCTGAAGCAACAGTGTTTTGTACACATTCGCGGTGAACCATGTCGTATATGTCACCAAAGGCACCGAGCCTGCACATTCGATATGCCAGTGCCGGAACGGAAAGCACGGAGACGCCGTCAATCGTCCTTCCCATCCCCAAGGTCGTCATCAGCGATTGATCAGTCGGACATCGATGTGCCGGTCAAGCTAGCAATAGTGAGTGATATGACAATGTTCAACCCAATCAACTTGACAGACCACTCGGCCGCGCGAAACCACTCAGCTGATACTATTCTCCAGCCTACCACGCTAGGTTCGGCAAACGCTTCTGGAAGTGTGTTCAACATTGTGAGGGCAGCGCAATTGCAGCTGAGCGCTCCGGACGATATTGAAGAGGACAGTACTTTGGTGAGCCTGAGCCCATCATTCGGCGCACCGGCCAACTGACCTGGCAGAACGCTGTGGGTTGACAGTGGGAGGAGGCCGAATTCGACCCACTGGATGCAAAGGACTTGGAGGAATCGCATTTTTTGGGTCTCGGCGCTTTATCCGAGTTTGGCCTTGGTCAATTCGAGGCCGGGGTCGATACGGTGGTGGTGAAAGGTCTCGTGTTCCGACAAGTGTCGCAAGATGTATCGGCACCGGTGGTATTCATGAGAAACCCGTCAAGGGTCTTCGGGAAGGCGGGAGATTGCCGAGATATCGTGGAAGGGATGAAAGCGATCACGGGCGAATCATGCTTCAAACGACTGTTCGACCTGTAAGTTATCTCATGCTCCGCTCCCTGCCCGTTCAAATTATCGGTCTGACACAAGCCCAGATATATGGAACGGACACTACCAGCTATGCCATTCATGAACGCCATTCGCCTTCGAGGAGCTTGCGAACAGTGGCAGGGAGCTGGTTCATACCCATACGCCGTTGTGACCGGAATCCTTACTTCAGCCGTCGTCTATATGCCCGAGCTCTGGGATAGAGGAGTCGAATTGTGGACAATGTCAATACAGGCTTTGGACGACGAGTACAGACGACCACTCAATCTACGGACCGTGCAACTGTCACTCGTCCATCTCACAATGCGACCAAACTGGAACCAGAGTGCTTCCGCGGTGGAGCTGGCACGCGTGAGTCCTCGTTCCGAATTGTGGAAATGACGAACCGATATATCTAGGCGATTGGTGCTGCCAAGATTCTCGGTTTGCATTTGGATAGCTCTCGATGGAGGCTCCCCAGGTGGGAAAGGACCGTGCGAAAGAGGGTTTGGTGGTCTCTAGTTCTGCAAGACAAGTGGTCAGTCTTCCCGGCTTCAGCTTCCGCTCAGAGCCCGAGCGTGCCCCATCAAATACAGAAGCTAAGAGATCAGCTTCGTCAGGCGCGCTGCGCTGTTCGATCGACCAAGCAAGTCAGTCATTCCCTCCGAATGCCTACGATAAAGAGCTAAGAAAACCATCCTCAGTCTGTCCGGCTTCCAACATACAGTCCCCCTGCCCCGGCTAGAAGACGATGACTGGGGAGGATCTGATGAATCAGCCAGAGCTTCGATGGCGGCTTTCATCATTCTGTGCAAAACAACGTACATCCTGGACGATCTGGAGAAGCCAGGTGCCGATAGCGTGCACGGCCTGGAAGCCGCTGACTTCTCGACCAAGCTTTTATCTGAGCAGCTGGACAGTACGGTCAAAGCCTCTCAGACCTCTGCGAAAGCTCCAGGTATCCGTGGGTAGAGTCGTATCGAACAAGCAGGCGCCGCTCGCTTACACGACCGTCCATCACTTCACAGCGTCGACAGTACTGGCCTTGTTGGGCCTCGAAACGATCATTGTATCGAAGCTCTTGAAACATCTACCATCGACACTGAAATCAGCCTCCAGTCCTGTATGGCCGGGCGTATTGAGCCTGTGCCATAGACTCGCAGATTTCGTGGCTGCTTTGACCGGAAACGATCTCGGACATTTCTGGCAGCCATGTAAGCTTTACTGTTGGCGTTGCGAGCGTATCTTCATTGACGCCTTCTTATTTTGCCGCCTCGAATCTGCCTCAGTTTGCTACATTCACATAACTAATAGCATCGCACTGCTGCTTCAAATCGCATCGATTTACCAAGATGGGCACAGTCAAGCTTCCAGTGCGTTTTCAGACGCGACGGGCTTGATCCAGCGGATACTCAAAGCGACAGTAAACGCTTCGGACACGTACGGCTGGGATGAGTCTCGCGCCATACGATGCCGGACGATGGTTATGCTGACTTCAAAGAACGATCCTTTATTGTTCGAACTGCTGCTACCTTGCCTGAGGCAAAACCAAGCGGCTCTTCCGAGACCTGGTGAGACGGTCTTCCTGTGGAAAACTAGCTGCAGAAGCTGATGCACTTGTAGTTCTGGACGCGCCTCAGATGTGGCTAGATGGCGATACTGCGTCTCTCTTCAATATGGACGCATGGTCTTTTGATGGATTTATATAATCATGTACAATCTGTGCCAATCGAGACTGATCACAAGCAGGACCGTTGTAATGTAATCCTGATCAACGATTATATACATTTAGTATCCCTGACGCTGTTTTACCGTGCCCACGTAGTCGCGATCTCGGCTCAGAGCATGAGGGCATTAAGATGAGGCCGGCTGATGTGCATTCGAGGA